>CAKNYM010024889.1:0-14763 GCA_932195095.1 Andricus curvator
CCCATCACAGCATTGCGACAGGTGATGGCGACATGCGTGCGTTATGACTCGCACAGCGTGCCTCGCACGCATGAGAGTACTGTGCGTTGCACGATTGTTATCTGGGAATGGAATACCGAAAGAAAGAAGATCTGGCTCAATGTCTTCGAAGTAGGTGGTCCATCTGTCCTGCTTGCAGTTAGTGTTTCCAGCCTCGACACTCGACTTCCACGCAGAGCGAGAGCCTATAACCGCGTGTGCCTTTCTTGTCAATCAGGGATAATTGAGACTGTCCGAGACCCCCTCGAACCCTGGAGACTTGAGGAACGCTCGATTCAGGGTCCGACTATAGCCTAGTTGAGGCGAGCGTTTCTCAACCGAGAAAAAAGGGTGTTCCCACCTCCTCTCTCGTGCAAAAGTAGTGAGCTAGTTGACCTGCAAGTCGTGACAGGAGCGGATCCAACGTGGATCGGATAGGGATATCACTATCGAAAAAAAATCAACGATCTTCGTGGGTTGTTCGTGGGTCGAAAGAGTGCGACCCACGGACTCGGCTTATTCCGGTGATTGTGTCGCGGTCGACGGGCAGGTAAGTGGCAGCCCTTTTTATAATAGGGTTTCCTTCCTGGGCCATCCCCGGGCAGGTCGTGATTAACAGTTGGAACACGGAAAATTAGGAAAACTCCGTTAGAAAAAATATATTTTTTTACTGTATACTGTAACCACCTATCTCACGGTCGTGAGACATAGTTACAGCTGAATCGTTAACGCGATTTCGCTTGGAGCAGGTGTTATTTTCTGGAATAGCACCCGCTCCCGGTGTAATCCCGCGGTTGTCCTTGTGACAACATTTTAAGTATATATGCTGCACGTCACGAGCAGTCCCACGCATCGCCCCCAATTTTTTCATTCCCTGAACGTCCAGAACTAACTACAGCAAACATTTTATTTGACTGTAATCAGCCCATTAGGTCTGAGCGCCACGTCGTGAATTAATTCAAACTTTCCTATACGTTTTTCTGGCTTTTACTCTGTATTAAACTTGCGGAGAAACACTTATGACTTTAAAGCAAATAATAAGTGAGTTAAACATTAAGTTTATAATTATTTTTATTTTTTCTTCAAAATTCGGAAAGTGAATGACCCAATCCGAGTTAGCGGTTTTAGAATACGATTATGCGTTTTTAGAAGATTGAGATTGGATAAGACTGATAACTACAGTTATTTTCAAATGGTACTAACTTTTGAATATACTCTACTGTGAAAATGAAGATTGTTTAGTACACATGTGATTAATACGTAGTTATTACGTAAGAAATTCTTACTACGAGGCTTGGGTTTTAGACATTTTTCTACTAAGACGTTATTAATCAATTTAAATACCTTAAAATGTTAGTTGTACAAATTCGCGAAATCCGTTGGGTTAACGAAAATAATAACCTTACCTTCATTATTATTTATTGAAATTTTATTGAAATTATGAACTTGCATTTACACAGTATCAGTACCGGCCTTCGGCTAGAGGGGGGGGGGCTGAGGGTTTCATAAAAGTTTAATGAAAATTGGAGCGCCTGACTATTCTAATGGCGCCCTTCCCTGATCCATTCGTCGACCAAGGGAGCTAAAGAGGCGTATATAATGCTTAGGGTGTTATTATTATTATTTAAACGCGAGTTATACTTATCCTTGTAGGGGCGGGTAGAACAAGAAAAAATAAGTCGAAAAGTCCCATAAACTTTTTGGGTTCGATGCGTATTTCGGGACTTACAGAGCTTTGAAATTGTATGTAGGTGAGCCGCTTTTGGGACAGTTTGCGTGCATGGAGATGGAGATGGAGATGGAGAATTGATTAATTAAATTAATAAAATAAAATAAATTGCACTTGCAGTAATTCGTATCCAACTGTCCACGTGTCCACATGGCATTTGTACAACTGTACACGTGCAAAGTTGTGCGAAAAGTATTTTTTCGGAAAATCCAAAACATTTTGTAAATCTCAAAGTGGCTTATCCCAATGATTTTTTTATCAACTTAATGATCACGAGGATGATGTTTCAATATCCCCTGGAAGCCACCCCAACGGGGACATGAGTCTGAATTTGCCTCCAGGTGTATTAGGGATATTTTTTCATCACATACTTACGAAAATCTGAAAATTTCTATAATATTCAAAGTCCTTGTGATTTTTCGTACCCTTCATCATGTAAACAACCGGAGAGAGCACTTTTAATTATTTTTCATAAACAAATTGCATAATATTTATCATAGTATCCCAGAGGGGGGGGGGGGGGATTTATAAATAGTGGGAAATATTATGTATAATTTTCATTTGTTACATGCTTTTTCTTGTATAAAACAAAAACAAACATTTTAAGGCAAACAAAATATCGTTCGACTCGTTATAATTCGTAGACTTTGAATATTATATTTGTAATTTACCAAATGCTAAATTGAAAATTTGGTATATTTCGCACAAAAGTCTCCCGCTGACAGACTCAGCGGCAGCAGCTTGACTGTGTAGGGGAAGCCGCGTAATGGGGGAACGGTACACAGCACAGCCCTAATAGCACGGAACGTTCCGCGGGAACCTTCGGAACGTTCCAGCGGAAAATTCGAGGAACGTCTCCGGAACGTGTAAAATGTCCGCCGCTTGGGAACGTTCCAAACAGAAATTACCGTTATTGTTATTATAATCAACAAATATCGCATAAACCCTAAGTGATAGGTCAAAATCTATGTCATTTTATAACATGGACATCATATTATGGTGTAGTATATGTGATACTCAAAACTCGAAAATGACATTTTTACCTATGTATCTCTTACGGTTTACGAGATAATTGTTGTTAAAAATAACAATTATCTCGTAAACCGGGCCACCCAGAGAAGAAGGCCAACCACTCCCAAAACCTCCGCTCCCTGGGCTACTCGGGGACAAGGTCACCGCTAGCGGGGAATGTCGATCCGTGGACCGGGCAAATCCAAATCCTCCTTCAATACCACTTGGGGTAGTGGGTTTCCATGTTGAGGCCGGGACGCTCGGCCAACGGAAGTTCTCCTCCCCACGTTAGACTCCCAACGAAGCCGAGATTATAGGTGGGGGAGGTGGATAAACTGACCGAAGAGAGCTCTTTCCTCGTCCACTACCACTTGGTGTAGTGGGTTTCTATGGAGAGGAAAATTGGCTCGGCCAGATGGAACCACCCATCCCCTCGAAAGCCTTCGGAGTAGCCAGCCTAGTTAGTGTAAGAGAAGAATTGATCGGCCGGGTGAATACTTCCCCTAGCCCATTACTACTTGGAGTTGTGGGGTTTCCGGGTGGGGACGGATCCGCCGGACGAGCAAATCCCCTTCCTTTTCGCAGGACCTCAAGGAGAACCGGGTCCATGGTCCCTTCCAATACCACTTGGGATAGTGGGTTTCCATGGAGGGGAGATACCAGCCGGTCCCAAAGAACTCGCCTCCTCACCGGTACCACCTGGGGTAGTGGGTTTATCCGTTAGCTTTATAAAACCCCTTCGCCGCCCGATCGTAGAGGTGGCAGGTTCGGACGGCGACCGGAGATCAATCAGGTCGCCCTGACGCGATTGTGGCTTGATTAGACCTCTCCCTAATCCTGTTTCTCCTCCTGATTATAGGGGAGGCTGCCCCTCCTTCACCTTGACCACTCTCACCCTTGGTATCGCCCCGTTTGACTCTTGGCCTCCCACAATGGGCAGCTTTTGTTCCTTTTGGGACGTAGGACCTACGTGCGAGTTAAGTCCTCTTGGGAGGTCTTCCTCGTCTTTTTGGGCTCGTTCCTGACATTGGCTGCTCGGCAATAGGGCATAAGCGTTTCCTAGGGCTCCGGAGGACTCGGCTGCGGCCGGTACCCGAGTGGTCTGAGGTTGGGGATTCCCCTGGTCTGCCACGTTCGATGAAAAATGGAATCAAGACGGATTGACCTTTGAGGTGACAAGGCTCCATCCCCCTGGTTCCCGTGAATTCCCAGATCATTGGTTTGGCCCTGGGGCTTTGATGGGATGCTCTCCCTCCCCTTTTCTCGAACCTCGGGACACTTTTCTTCATTCCCACTGAAAGGAGAAAAGGGACTGTTAATCGCGGATTCATCGACGGACCAGTAATGTTTCAAATCTTTAACATGAACCTTTTCTTTGTTTCACGTCGTACCCTTTATCACGTAAACAACCGGAGAGAGCACTTCAACAACCTTAAACGGACCGTGGTACTTAGGAGCCAATTTCTTTGTAATGAAATCTGGCGTGGAAGATAAAACATGTGTTTTACGCCAAACGATGTCCCCCACTTTATAACGGATATCTCGCCTTCTACGATTATAATATTTCGCTTGACGATTTGATGCTACATTTAAGTGATGGGCAACTAAATCTCGCTATGCGGGTAATCTTCTAGTTCTATCTTCCCACTCCTCCGCGGCTAACGGTATAATTTATGGGATCCCCTCTACCTGTCTTTTTAATGGACTAGCCAGTCTCGGCTCTATTCCAAAAATCAAGAGCGCTGGCGACAAACGAGTTGAACTATGTATAGCAGTATTGTAAGCAAACCAAGATTCTGTGAGATGTTTATCCCAATCTCGGTGATCGCTTTCATCAAAGAAAGCCATGGTACGGTGGGGTGGTGGAGTGGCGAATACCAAGTTGATTGGCAGCCTTTGATACAAGCTTATTGATAAACTCGGTGCTGTTGTTCGTGAACAATACCTCAGTTGTTCCCCACCTGAAAACTACACAATCTTCGAAAGCCTTTTGTACATTGACACCATTAGCTTTTCTTAATGGTATGCACTCTATCCATTTTGTAAACATGTCCTGGAATATCAGTAAATAACGATAACGGGCACGGTTAGGTGGAAAAGGACCCATTATGTCAGCTGCTACGACCATCCATGGTTGATCTATCACGCGTTTTCCCATTAGTCGTACTGGATCAGCCTGTTCGACCTTGAGTTTTTGGCAAGTAGAACAGGATCGAACATAAGCAGCCACATCTCTGAACATCCCTGGTCAATAATATAAGAGAGCCATACGGGTATTGATGCATTCAAGTGATACAAGACAAGAAAAAGTCGATATCAATAATTTGTATCGAACTTCAAGCCAAGAAATCAATCCCGTCTTGACATTTCAGTCAATAAAATCAAGAATCAAGCGAAAACAAGCGATAATCTTGAATTTTGTATATCTACTAGATATTACTTTGACGTCTAGTATTTCAGGTCTAAAATACGATGAAATCGTGAACGTCATTTCCTAAAGTTTCGAAATATTTGAAAATCTACAAATATTTTATGTAAATTATATATTTTCTGATCATTTATTTTCATCAATTACTGCATAATCAGCATTTTTAATACCGGTTTAAAAAAAGAAAGCAAAACCACCTATTGAAGCAGTGGAAGCTTACGGGATTTTCGTTCAAATGCTGAGTACAATCATGTTAAAAATTATACCAAATTAGAAGAGTTCATCAGTCGAAGAAAATTAAAAAATTTAAATTTTTAAAGATATTTGAGAACCCTATTTTTAAGTGAAAATATTGATAATATATTTTCCCAGAAAAATAAGAACTTCTAAATTTTCAGCTCAAAAATTAATATAAATATATATTCTTTAATGAAATAAAAATAGGTATTAACAAGATTTGAAATTTTATATACAGTACTCTCTTAAGCAAATTATGCAAATATGCCATTGATTTCAATTCTTTATAATAAACTATGGTATTAAAAACAAATATAGTGTCGGAAGTGAGAACTTGAAAAATTTTGAAAAATTACATTTATTATTTTTTTTTCTTCAAATTTCATAACGTGGAGACTGAAAAATAAAAAAAAAATTGTATTATTGTACGTTGATTGGATAAATATATATGGTTAAAAAACATTCTTTTAATTGTTTAAATTCGATCATTTTCTAGTGTCGGAATTTTGCAGTATCAGATATTTTTTATAATTCTGCAATATTCTGTCGCAAATTTCATTATGACGACTGAAAAATGCCGAAAAATAATATTTTCGACATTGTAAAATTCTCGAAAAAGAAAATATTTGAAATTAAAAAATTCCCGAAAATATAAAATTTCTGAAATATAAAAATCCCGAATTGGAAAACTTCCAAATGATAAAAATCCCGAACAGTTTATAATATTACCTAATTTGAAAATTCATTAATCATAAAATTCTTGCCAGTTTATTATATTACCGAATTTGAACATTTCCGAATAATAAAAATTGAGGTAGAAAATTGCTTAATTATAAAATATTCGACACTGTCAAAACGACCCTACAAAATTTCCCGAATTCAAACAATAAAAAAATAGGTTTTCAATCAATATTATTTATTTATTAAAAATATAGTAATGAAATCTTTTGATGAAAGAAATTTTTTTAATGTTCTATGTAGATTTTTTTTCAATTATTGCTAAAGTTATAAAAATCATGTTTATGTATTGTTTTTGCATTCAGAAATATTTCTTTCAATTATTTTTATTTCAAATTCAAACCATAATTTTTAAAAAATACAATTAAAATTAGGGTGGTTCAAAAAACACAAACTTTTAAAAAGTTCAGGTGCTCTTGTATATTTCGGTTCCAAATCATGCAAAAATATTACTGTATAAGTTTGAGCCAAATCGGAGTATATTTAGAGCTCCCTCAACGGCGTTAAAGCTTTAACTGGGAATTTCTCGGAAATTATTAGAGATACATGATTCTTAATATAGGTCTCTGAATTCGGCTTGATTTCCTCTATAATCTAAGATAATTCATCAAACTTAATAATCCTAAACTATAAACAAAAATATGGAAAATACACGACATAAAAGTGTGTATATCAAATTTACCATCACAGTTGTATTCCTTTTGTAAATCTGAACAATTTTCATCTTTTTCTATTTGCCTCAAAATTAATATTTTGAAAGTTATTTATCTTTTAAATGATACTTAATGTATATTATCTATTTAAGTTACATTCAATAATAAAAACATCTAAAAAAATATGTTTTGGCTTTCTGAATGTTATATTTTCAATTGTTTTTCATAGCATAGCTCTCATAAGGCTTCTTAGGTTAGACATCCATACTTTCTCCATCTAATTTGAATTGGTTTGCAATAGTTTTTTTTGGTTTTGGTACGTTTTTTTCGGTGATCCTCTACGAATTGAAAAATTAGTTGCTTCTCTTCTTCACTCTTTGTGAGGGATTTATTAAAAGTAGTTGCAAGAGCAACACCTCGTTCAGCACAATCATTCATGCATTTTAATGATTTTATTGTCTCACTTGCTTCCTGAAAAGGTTTGAGCGTTTACCATTTTTCAACATCTTCTTTGAAAAATGAAGTGTCTAATCTCAAACTTTGAAATAAAAAATAAGATGCAAGGCGCAGGCCCAATAAAGGACTCAAGAACTTCTTAGCAATGTTATATTTTCCTTTGTAATTAATGGATCGAGTGTGTTTCTGATCTTCGGAGTGTTCTTTTAAACGACAAACCATTACACGATTTTTTCGTTGGAAACTAATTTGGAAAAGAGGCAGAGAGGAATCATTTCTTGGCTCAGATACTTCAGACATTTTTCCTGCTGCAGAAGTTTTGCTCGATACTTTAGTATAATTGTGAAGTACGCGAATGAACTGAAGATCGGTCATCTAAGCATCGCATGTTTTAGAGAAAGTGATCCACTGTTTTACATACACCTTTGTTTTTTCCAAACAGTACATTAGGAAATTTTAAACCATTCATAACTTTCAGAATGTTAATTTTAGGGCAAATTAGTAGAAGATGAAAATTGTGCAGATTTACAAAAGGAATACAATTGTGATGGTGAATTTAATATAAAAACTTTTATGTTGTGCGTTTTCCATATTGTTTTCATAGTTTAAGATTATTAAGTTTTATAAGTCATCTTAAATTATAGAGAAAATCAAGACGAATTCAGAGACCTATATTTCAAATCATTTATCTCTAGTAATTTCCGAGATATGCTCTATTGAAGCTTTAACGCCGTTAAGGGAGCACTAAATACACTCCGATTTGGCTCATACTTATACAGTGATATTGTTTCATGATTTGAAATCGAAATATCCGAGAGCACCTGAACTTTTTGAATTTTGGTGTTTTTTGAACCACCCTACCGAACATCCAAAAAAGATTTTTTTTTTAATCAAAATATTTTATTATTGTATTTTTAATGAATAAATATGGTTTATTAAAAAACAATTGAATAATAATAATAAAATATTATATTTAATCATAATTATTAAAAATTAATAAATAAATAAATTAGAATAAATAATCAAAATTCCCGGAAAAGAAAACATTAGAAATAAAAAATTTCCGAAATTATCAAATACATATATGTATACTATATTTCAAATTATGAAATTTTGATAAATAAAAATGAACCTTTCGATTCTTTGGGCCTGATGCATCATGATTTCCGTAAATATCATTATAAATCTCTTCGTGATAATTTTCGAGATGTCTCATCAGTCCAGAAGTATTACTATTTTTCATTCTTGCACTTATTTCTGTTCTCATTCTTGCGCTCAATTTGCAACTCGCAACCGCAGGGTGCTAATCAGTCTGCGACGAACTCAATACAATGATCCGGCAAAAGTCTCGTGCACCCTGAGGACACGGAGCGACCCAAGGACGACGGCCTTCTTCATTTTCCCCGCAAATGTCTCAGCATTTTGTTGACACGCAGGGATGCTTTTCAGGCTATTAAACAGTGAAACCTTGGCACCTCCAAGAGCGCCGATGATCAAGACGATTAGCTTAACAGAATATTCCGGGTATAACCGTCGCAACTCCCTTATAAGGTCTTTATACCTCTCTTTCTTTTCTTTCTCCTTGGCTGTGACGTTTTTGTCAGCTGGTGCCGAAAATTCGATAACGAACATGGTTCGTTTCTCGAAGTCAAGGAGAACTATGTCAGGCCTCTAGTGCGCAACAGAAACAATTGTCGAGAATATGAAGTTCCAGTATATGCGGCACTTCTGATTTTCGACAATTGACTCTATTTCTCTGGGAGCGTTTAGCGGAGACGTATTTGGGCTAATGCCATAAGAGTGACAGAGATGGTAATAAAGCACTCTTAGTGCCGCATTGTGCCTTTGGATGTAGGTCGTTCCCGCATGAGTTGGACAACTAGATAGTATGTGTCCTAGATGCTCGGGGTGTGCATGACACGCTCTGCAGCCATCATCGGCAATGGTTTGGCTCAAAATGTGGCGACGGTATGCTAGAGTGGAAATGACACCGTCTTGACATGCCAAAATGATATTGAAGCCAAGGCCGAGTGTTTCAGCAGCCTCCTCCGCTGCTTTGTACAGAAACGCCCCTTTGCCCACTTCTTCGTGTTTCCTGACCATTTTAAGAAGAGGGTCTTGGCCATTTGCGACCGTATGTGCTGTACTCAGAATAATCCTGTTGTGAAGACATTCAAGATTCAGTATTCCGCGACCACCTTGACGGCGTGAGATGTAAAGTCGTGGAACAGAAGACTTAAGGTGCATGCTTTTGTTCATGTGCATAACCTTTCGGGAGCCGATATCGAGGGATCTGAGCTCGTCCTTCGTCCAAGGAACTACTCCAAATGAATAGAGTACTACGGGGACGGCAAGCATGTTCGTTGCAGGTACTTTGTTCCTCGCCGACAGTTCGGAAGGCCATATCCGTCGGATGAGACGTTTTTATCTGCATCGGAGAGTATCCTTTATAGATGTCACGTCCTGAATGCGGCTCTGTGGCACGCCTAGGTATGAATTGGTCTCTCCAGCGCAAAGGTGTCGTATAGCGCTTCTGTCAACGAGTTCAGGACCTTCGGGGATGCCATTAAGTTTTCCTTTCTTCAAATTAACCTTGGCGCATTTCTCTAACCCGAAGTCCATTCCAAACTCTTGAGTGTACTCTTTGACAATTTTTTAGAGCTAGATGTAGTTTCTCTTGATTTCTAGCATAGATCTTAAGATCATCCATGTAAAATACATGAGTGACCTTATGCTTTCGGTTTCCAGGTTTGCCGCAGAGGTACCCTTCGGAATGGCGAAGTACGAGAGATAGTGTCAATAATGTGAGGCAAAAGAGGAGAGGGCTCATGGTGTCGCCTTGAAACACACCTCTCTGAAAGGTGATACTGTTAGTGATCACACGATGTTTTCCAGATGAGATAGTAAATCTGGTTTTCCAAAGCGGCATTAATGTATCTATGCACCTCACAATGTATGGATGAACCTTTAGGCTTTCTAACAGACAGATGATAAGTCTATGGGAGGTTGAATCGAAAGCTTTCCGGTAATCAATCCAGGCCATCCATAGAAATCGCTGATAGGATGCTGCGTCTTTACAGATACATCTATCGATGAGCAAGTTCTCCCGACATCCTGCTAGGCCTTTCTTTGAGCCACGTTGTTCACACATCTCTCGCCACACAGGTTCAATTGTCCGAACAATCCTATCATTCAGGATAACTGTGAAGATCTTATACAGTGTGTTCAGACAAGTTATTGGCCTGTAATTCTTAGGGTCAGCTAAGTTGCCCGTCTTTGGCAGGAGCACTGTGCGCCCTTCCACCAACCATCCCGAAATAGGCTCTTCCGACTTTAGATATGAGGTGAAAATTCGGGCCAGATGCTGGTGGGTTGAAGGAAACTTCTTCCACCAGAAGGTCTTGATACCATCTGGTCCCGGAGCGGAATTTTTCTTCATGCCTCTTAATACGTTTTTCACCTCCTCGGTAGTGATAGGTGGGCATTCCTCCTCAGCTGTTATGAGGGCATTGCACAGCTCCTTGAAGCTATTTATGTTCTTTGAGCCTTCTTTAAGTGGATGTTGGACTTCGTAGACTTCTCTGAAAAATGCTTCGACCTCCTCTGGTTTGGGCGGATGTTCGACAGTAACTGAAGGGTCTTGGAAGAGTCGAGATGGGTCAGACAAAAACTGTTGATTTTCTCTGACCCACCTCTCTCTCCGCTCTAGAGTTCTCCTAGCGTTAGATAGTACTCGTATTCTGTCAACAATATGCTGCCTGATGGTCAGTAGCTTTGACTTGTTGATTGTGTGATGACGGATCCGCAGTTCGCGCGCGAACTGTCGAAGCTTGGCAGTGAAAGTCCTGCCATATGTTATGTAGTCAATCACACACTGAATGCGGGACGCGTACTTTCTTGTCCAGCCAATCTTTGTGCTAAGTTGATGCATTCGTCTTTTGGTATCTGGGATACCGGGCGACTCTGGGATACCAGGCTACCTCTCAGAGTATCAGCCTTATCCTTGCACGCGGGGCTCTACAAGTTTGGACGAACCCTTTTCCTTAGCTGCTCGTGGGAACAACAATCACAACACCAAACATAGTTGTAGGAAGTGCGGTTCAAAACAATCGAACGCGCAGGGCTCGCGACAATGGGTCGGAGAACAATGCCGACTACCCTAGAGTTCGGGGAGCCAATCAAGACGGAGTCAATGCGATTGACCGGCAGAATCTCATTACTTTTAAGTGGATGGATCGACTCAGGGACGACCTGCTGGAGTGCTATGATACCAGTATGGCCTCTGAACGAGAAGGTTACATGGCGCGACTGCATGCTCTGTGGTGCGAGAAACGCTCAGAGTTCTCGGATTTTTCACAAAAACGTCTGCGAAACCGTCCCGAGGACCTCCGGAAAAGGGGTTATATAAGCAGAGCGCCTACTCAACCGCAGCCAAAACAAGCCGGCAACAGAGAAAGAGAGGCGACACTGAGACCAACCTCGAACAGGCATCCAATAGAGGAAGAACGATGCTTCAAGACCCGGAGAAACATCAACATTCAGGTTCCTCCCAAGCCCAAAGATCTGACTGAACTGGATGATGAGCTTCGTGGAGATTTTTCCGAAGAATCCGACCTCTGGACTATCAATTGTAGTGTCTACACTGTACAATGCAGCGAGATCTTATAGATATATATATATATATATATATATATATATATTTCAATGGTTTATTATATACTTGATATTACACCTATCAAACTGACAGCTCCTTGCTAGGTCAAGGTTCAAGATTATCGCTCGACTTTATTGGAAAATGAAAGCAATAAGAGACGATAATAAACAAAAGCAGTGTGATAAACTAGTTGACAAGACTTCTTCAATATCGAGCGATAACTTCAATAATCAATATATTCTAGTCTTGTTGTGCATCACTACATACGGGCATGCGTCTTTTCTACTTTGAGATAACCAGAAGTAGCTGCATCGTGCGCTTCCTGCAAAGCTTTTCTCCCCAACTCTGTAGGCAAAACTATTTTCCAGGCTTCAAGGTCCGGCAGAAATGGATCAGAAAAGGTATTCGGCCGGTGACAATACAAATGGTCACTCTCCACCTTCCAGTCTGGGAAATGTGAAGGCATTTCTTGAACATTCTTGATCCGCCCGAGATACCAGGGGTCGTCTGTCTCAGCGATAGCATTGACTGCTTCAACTTCGGTCTCATACATACGAGACAGAGCATCTAGCACGTGATGTAAGGCACCTTTCCTATGCTTGATGGTAATCTGGTTTCCAAGTAACTCAGTAGCCCACCTTCCTAGTCTACCATTTGGGTCCTTTAAGTTGTACAACCAACGGAGGCTACTGTGGTCTGTAATCACTTCGAAAGGATAAGCCTCAAGATAAGGACGGAACTTCCGAACTGCCCAAATCACGGCGAGACACTCCTGCTCGGTGACTATAAAGTTTCTTTCAGGAGCTGCCATTGTTCGACTGGCATAAGCGATACCCGAGATACTTTACCTCCTCGCAACAGAACTCGCTCTTTTGCCGATTTATCGTACGGCCATTACTGATTATCACGTCTAGAACCCTTTCTAACCAAACCATGTGCTCTTCAAAAATCTCGGTAACTACCCCAGATAACAATGTGAAACGCATATGCGACTCACAGTGCACGCACGCATGCGGATTAATCAGCACGCGTGCGTTCACCACGGATGGCAGATGCGTCCTCATATGAGACGCATATCGCTCGCACGGGTGATGGTCGCACGCGTGCGTGTGAAATGCGATCATCGTGCGACTGTATCCTGAATCCTAAAATACTATTTATATATTTAAATATCTATGTCAAATAAATAAATTATTATTTTAGATTTACAACCAAAACCAAATTATAGTTTTCTACCATAATTTTTCCACTTCACCCGATGGAAAATCACACAATTTTGAAGGTTATATATTTAGCGTGTTGTAAAGGGTGTAAAGCGTGGTATAAACATTGTATAAACAGGCCATCTGACTAAATGTGATTCTACACTGTCCAAGTTATACTAAGTTATTTCAAATATTATCTTTCTATAACATTGATAGTGAGCACGATTATAATGGCACGATAATATAAGAAAAAAATAAGGTTATGTAAAACGCGGAAAACTATAAACAAAGCGGTAAACGCGGGCTGATTGTGGGAGACTGCGGAAGACAGAGCGGGGAGACTACGTGGGCGCGCGATGGCCATCATCATTTCAAAGATATCATTTTCAACTGAGCGCGCTTTTTAAACTTCTTATCTCTGCGTGAAAGTATTAACATCATTATAAAATTGATTAAAATTCATTAGAAAATTAAAGATGTATCAAAGTATTCAAAAAAGAAGTACTCAAAATTAGGAAAATTCGATTAAACATTTAAGTTGGATTTCTGCAAATACTTCAACAAATTTCTAAACAGTAATTCTAAATGTTATGCAATTAAAATTACAAATTGCAGTTATAAAAAATAAAAAGTATTTCATGGGCTATTTGAAATTTAAATTCAAATTTATGATTTTACCAACATTGTCATTTAAAAAAAAAACCTCATTCAAAATTCAAATTGGGAATTTTCAAAATATTATTTGAATACAAAATAAACACTTTTGATTAATTGGAACTGTTTAGATATTCCCATAAAGTTTAAATTTAAGTTTTTAAATAAATAAAGAATGTCGAAGATATTAAAATAGTACAGACATGCGTTTTAGGCAGCCTATTTTTATGGAGCAAACTTTCAGAGTTCAAAATATTTTCTCTAACCACATAACTACGATTGACTTCATCGTTTTCTTGCCTCGAAATTTTGTGTTTGGCGAAGTTAATTTTCCAGCTAAAGAAAAGTAAGAAAGAAATTTTCTTTTCAATTTGGAAAAAATATTATATATATATTAGAAAAAGTTAGAAAAATTATTTGGAAATTTATCACATTTTGTTCCATGAAAAGGCGGACTAATAATTTTTATTATTTTCTTCATGTGATACAATTTGGAATATTCCAATTTTGATCAATAAAAAATATCCCATGCCTCGCACGCATGGGAGTACTGTGCTTCGCACGATTGTTATCTGGGACGATGATATCATCGAGATAAGCGAAATGGGGTTCGAACTCAGGTGTTATCAATCGGTTCAACAGACGCTAAAAGGTGGCTAATGCGTTTTACAGGCCGAAGGGCATTCAGGTATATTGGTATAAACCTTTCCCCGGAATGGCAAAAGCAGTGCACTCCTTACTTGCCGCTGACAACGGAGTTTGATGAATAGCCTGACTGAGATCAATTTTCGATATACCAGGTGTATAAGCTTAAATCCGCTGTTTGCTCATAGATGGCGTTAGTGAGCCTATGAAGCTACCATGGACACGCCATACTTCTTTTTTATGAGTTTGATATCTGTCAACATGTAATCAGTGCACTGCACATCATTAGCAATTGTATACAACAACATATTTGGTAATCATGTCTAGTTTTTTTT
>CAKNYM010024890.1:0-10307 GCA_932195095.1 Andricus curvator
CGCAGTGCGCATGCGCCACTACTTGAATTATGGTACAGATACCGCAGTCAAAACTCGAGGCTCTTTGCACAGCATGATCGGTCTCCTTATTATTACTCCGTGGGGTACATTGTACAAAACTGTGATATAACCCCTTGAGCTGCGGAATACGACTCCATGTTCAAATTTTTAAAATATAAAATGGCTGATCCAGTCAATGCCCCCCGGGGCACGACTAAAATTAACGCCCCATGGCGTCATTGACGCTCAAGGGGTTAAAATATTCAATAATGTACAAAAAAAAAAACACATTGTAAACTTTTCTTTTCAATTACAATCATTGAAATTAAATGTAAACATACTGAAATGAAATAGAGCTAGACGAGAGTTCACCGCTCGACTCTACCACTACTTTCGTTCTTCAAAAGAAATGGAGGTGGGAACGACATATGTGTTTCCGAAGAATTCCTTCTAGCTGGGAATGTCTGTGTTAGACGAACCAAATACTAATGATAAAGTACGCACACGAAGTCAAACTCAAGCTCAAGCTAATTCCGATAATTTTAGGGGCACAACTTCTATAAATTTTTGAGAGACATCGAAAACTAAAGTTGTTCATATTCCACATATTTCGAGAAAAGACGCATGAAAATTTATTGACGAAACATCAACGGATGAGTCGGAATCTTGAAGTTAAGAACAAAATAAACCGAGGAAATTAAATAAAAGCACACCCCTACAAATAAATGACAATTTGAAATTTAAGGTTCAATTTCCTTAGAATATCAAGAAAATGTACCGCACGATAGCAGGATTATTAGTAGCAGTGAATTCTACAGTAAAATATACGGAGGGTGCCTTTAGTGAATTTAATAACCAGGCCTCATCATCTAAAAATAATTTTTCGTCGCCAATAAGGGAATATTCCTCAGATCCCGGATGAACCCCCCAAAAAATTGTTATATATGTTACGTCGAGAACGACCTTAACACTATTATTAAGCAGAAACAACTTGTTTTATATGCGAAACAGAATGTTCCGGAATATGGGAACGGGATTAAATGCCTACCATCGGTGGTAATAAATTGAATTCCCTAATGCATTACTATATTTATTTAACCAGACAAAACAAGTTAAAGAAAGAACGTCAATCAGATTTTCAGTCAAAAATATATTAAATTATTTCTTTTAAATGAGGAGGGGTGATATTTTCTTGACTCTGGAAGGGATGACGAAACTGAGTCTTTCTCTACGTTGCGGGTCCTGAAACAAGGACCACAACTTGAGTATATGATAGAGAACGGAGAATCAGGTATATAAATGAAGAGTTGGGTTAGAAGAGAAAAAAGTTTAGTGAGGCGGTAGGAAAATAAGAGTCGGAAGGAAAATATTGATAATGTTTAAAGTGGACTTATCTAGATTGCTAAATTCGATATTTCAAGTCCCTTTTTGGAAGCAGGGTATTGTTGCGAGGTTGGTAAATGATTAAACTAATCCAAAGAACACTTACGCTACACCGTTGTACACGAAAGAGGAAATCTCAAGACTCAGAGATTTCAATACGTGAACAGAAGTTGTTGTGGATTTAGAAGAGTGGACTGAGAACCGACGGAAGACGGACAACTGATGATTGCGCCTCCAAAATTATAGGTTTTATAGGTATAATGGGGGTAGTTTCGCCCACCAGCTTCTAGAATGTATCGATTTTTTGTGGAGATGTTGCGTAGGTTTCTCTTCTTGAACTTTGAGCGTTTTCATTGGTTCTTGGCCCAAAAATATTACCCTTGATAAAGTCACGCATCGGTTTCTTAATTATAGTACTTGCTTGATTATAGTTTGTTACCGAAAGTTTTTAGATCCCCAAAATCAGGAAGGCGTACGAAAGTCAGAGTTAATGAATTAGAAAGAGCATTCCTGCCACTGAATAGTAGGGTAGTATATAAAACTCCATTAATCTGGTTTGGAGCCGGGATTTGGAAGACTGAAGTCGCTCTGGGCGTCCTCCTACTGCAATGACGGATGAAAACACATTATTTTAATTATTTTCGTCCGTCACTGCAGTAGGAGGACGCCCAAAGCGCGGCTCATCTTTTAGGCTTTTCCTTCCACGTCTAAATTCAGTAAACCAATTAAAGAGTGTTTCACGTGACGGGGCACAGTCCCCAAAATCCTGCACTAAACGCTCATGATAATTTTCTTGACTTAAACCAAATTTGTTGTCATAGAAAATCATGGCTCGAAAATCGCGTCTCTCGAACTTCATCACGGTAAGCTGACAAATCCAAACTAGAATAGATGCTTGTATATAGCTGATGTAAAAGTTACAGGTGTACGAAAGCATTTTGTGACAAGTGTATTTTCTTTCTTATTTCTATTTCGATATAACTTCTGAAGTTCAGAAATTGAATATTCCTCAATATAAACTCATTTCTATAATATGTATTTATTCGACTTTTTAAAAAAGATACTAGGTTCTTTGAGGATGATATATCCATATCCTATATTTGAAAGTAGGTACTAGCTCGGCCATAGAGTTATCGTTAGCCGGTTATCCCATGCAGTGACAGTTACCAGTGCGTATGGGTCGGTTCTGCTTTCAATGCAGTCGTGAATGTCTTGGATTCAGGCGTGTTTATTTGAACTCGAGATGTTTGTTTTCATAAGAAGCTTGGTGGAAGTATATTCATGCATATTTCGGTATACATACGATGCCTATGACGCATTTTTTTAAAGAAGGCTTTTCATTAACATTTTATTCGTATTTAAAAAAATTCATTTTCGATTTAACGTTTTAGTCACAGTTCATTTATATTTCAAAAGGTTTGAAAATTGCTAAATTTTGAGTACCGTTTTTTTTAATTAAAGCTTTTGAAACTTCGAAAAGATTTGTGGGTTTGGACTTTTTTATAATACATTTTGTTAATTTTTTATTCAAAAACCAACTTTAAATTTTTGATTGACATTTCAGAAGTACCTATCTGTAAATAATTTCCAGCCGGTAAAAGAATGATTGAAAAAATTGTGCATTGCATTATAAACAAATTAATGTATAAAAGTTCTTTTCGGGATTGGGAATGTTTAGCTCATTGAAATCCAGAGTTGGCGATTTTGAAAAAAAATTTCACAGTTTGGCTATTTATCAACGAACAGGCGTAATTTTTGATAACGGAATCAACTAAGAATGCTTTTCTGGTGACTGTTTGATATGATAATTTGCAAATTTACAATAATTGTTAATTATCTAAACAATTTTTTTAAACATTCAGATTTTGTCTATTTTTGAACGAATAGGCTCAATTTGAAAAAAAATAACCAATAATATCTTTTCGATTACTCTTTTCTATGGTGCTTTGCAAATTCTCAAGAATTATTAATTATTTAAGCAATTTTTATAAAAAAATTCAGAGTTTGTCTATTTTTCAACAAATAGGCTCAATTTGTTAAAAAAATAAACTGAGAATATCTTTGCGATTACTCTTTGATATGGTGCTTTGCAAATTACCAAGAATTATTAATTATTTAAACAATTTTTTAAAACAAATTCAGAGTTGATCTATTTTGCAACGAATAGGCTCAATTTAAAAAAAATAACTAAGAATATATTTGCGATTACTCTTTTCTATGATGCTTTACAAATTCTCAAGAATTATGATTTATTTAAGCAATGTTCATTAAAAAAAATTATATTTCGGCCATTTTTCAGCGAATAGGCTCAATTTATTTACGGAATCAACAAAGAATGTATTTCTAATAACTTTTTCCAACGATACTTTGCAAATTTACTATCATTAATTATTTAAACAATTTTCATAATCAAATTCAGAGTTTGTCTATTTTTTAGCTTACATAAAAAACATACATGCAGCTATACCCTTTTTAATAATATTTTAACTTTTGTATCTGAACTATAATATAATATTTAATAAGAATTAAAAAATCAGTACAAATTTTAATAATCCTAAAAAGTTTTCTTTTAATTAATTTCAGTGTTGTTTCTTTTTGTTAATTGCTTCCAGTACTTTAATAATCTCTTCAATAGAATAATATTCTGCTTTTTCAATATTTTCTGAAATAATTTTTCCCCTGCAATATATTTTTCCGTAATTTTTACTCTGATTTAATCTTAAACAGGGTGTCCAGCAACCTTGAAAACCTGGAATTCTCCTTGAATTTTTTTAAACCTTGAGAACCTGGAAATCTCCTTGAATGTGTCACTAGAACCTTGAGTTTGAATTTTGTTTTACTTCCAAAAGTTATTTTATTGAAATGCGAAGAGTAATTTAAATCTTTTATTCTATTATGAAAGAATCATCTCTTTTAGAAGAAATCCTTCAACTGAAAAGTTTTTTTATTTAGCGAGATATAATTTATCTTTTGTTCATTACAGAATAATTAAAAAGATTTCGAGGTACTTTTTGTAGACTGTACCAATTGTTTTATAGATTGTAAGGAATATACTTTAATATTGCGAATAATTCTATATAGTTTCAATTTCTTCTGCGCCAATATAGAATGTTAAAATATACATTTTTTGTGATATTTAACTTACAATTTATAAAAGTTATAATTTGAAAATTTCGATGTTAATTCAATTTCAGAATTAGAATGAGTTATGGCCATACAACGAATTTTTCGAGAGGTTGACACTCGGTTTTTGAGTGTACTCTAGATTTCAAAAGGTTACAAAATATTTTTCATCATACCTCAATCGAAAATTCGACTTTTGATGCCTGTTGGGTGGGTTGAAAATTCGATTGTCGACCCGCTCCACAGGCACCTCAAGTCGAATTTTCGATTATCGATATGATGTAAAATTGTATGCATGACTCGGGCCGAGGTAACGATTTCACTCGTGTGATATCAGCCCTCGCTTCGCTCGGGCAGCTAACTACACACTCATAACATCGTTGCCTTTCGACCCTCGTCACACAATATACTATTTAAAGATTTAAAGGATTGCAATTATTTGAAAAAGGTAGCATACCAGATTTCAAAGATTTCAAAACATTTCGAAAGGTTGCAAAACATTATAGAAGGTTTCACCAAGATTTCAAATAATTCAGTGATTTCAACGAATACAAAAGATGTAACAAAGATTTCAAGGATTTTAAAGATTCAAAAAGACGTGTACATTAGATTTAAAAAATTGCACAAAAATTTCTTAAATATTTCGAAGATTTCATAAAGGTTTCAAGGATTTCAAATATTTGAAAAAGGCGTGTACACCAGATTTCTAAGATTTCAAAGCATTTCAAGGATTTGAAACGATTTAAAAATTGTTTAGAGGATTTTTTAAAAGATTTCACAAAGATTTCAAATATTTTAATGATTTCAAATTAATACAAGAATTTCAAAGATTTCAAAAAGGGTACAGTAAACTAGATTTCAAAGATTTCAAAACATTTCCAAGATTTTAAACCATTACAAATTTTTCTAGAAGATTTCACAGAGATTAAAAATATTCCAGTGATTTCAAAAGAATACAAAAGATTTCAGAAAGATTTCATAAATATTTCAAATAATTTATAAGGATTTAAGAGATTTCAAGAATTTTAAAGATTTCAACAAGGGTGCAGTACACCAGATTTTAAAGATTTCGAAACATTTGAATGACTTTAAACGATTTTAATTTTTTTAAGATTTCAAAAGATTTCGTGATTTCAAACGAATACAAAAGATTTCAGAAAAATTTCATAAGGATTTCAAAAGATTACAAGAATTTCAAAGATTTTAAATGAGTTGAAATTTCTTAGAAGATTTCAAAAGATTTCAAACATTCCCGTGTTAAAATATTCCCCAAGATTTCACAAAGACGACTTACGTTTGCAAAAAATTAGGAAATTTGTTTATATATGGTTCTGCTTTCTTTAGAAATCGTTGGCCAATAAAAAATAAAATTTCTCATTTTTCACATGCATAACAATTGGTTATTTCATTATTTAATGTAAAAAACAGAAGACCTGGAAAAAGTTGATTACTTGACCTTGAAAACCTGGAAAAGACCTTGAGTCTTGTTCATGAGAATCGCTGGAAACCCTGTTTAAACATTATAATGAAGTTGTTTTTCTTATTATAATTATAAATAATGGAAAATTATGAATATTTAGAAATTCATTTTATTTACATTTTCGACGTCTATGACTTTTTTCAAATTTATGCTATTTTTGAAACCTTAAGCAAATCAAAATATGATTTCATCTTGGGCTAATTATTTTTAAAGACTGATTTTTCGAAAATCATTATTTTTATTAGAATAATAAACAATACGAATTACGAACATTTAGATATTTATTTTATTTTACTTCAATTTATATTTTCAAAGACAATTACATCCTTCTACTTTTAACATTTTCAAAGAATATAACGTCCTTCTAATTCTAACTATTATTGCAATCCTAAACAATTGAAAATATGAATTCATACTGTGCTGTTTTTATTAGAAAACATTAAAATTTGAATTATTTTTGGAATTTATAGAAGTTTAGAAAATGTGTTTATACACATTTTTTCCATGACTTTCTTCTATGCTTGGTAAATTCCGAACAATTATTAATTATTTAAACAATTTTCATAAACAAATTTAGAGTTTGGCTATTTTTAACTTTTCGATTACTTTTTCCTACAATATTTTGCAAATTTAATAATTATTTAAACAATGTTCATAAACAAATTTGGAGCTTGGCAATTTTTCCACAAATAGACTTTTAGCTATTTTTCAACGAATAGGCTCAATTTTTTTGCAAAATTAACTAAGGATATCTTTCAGATGACTCTTTTATATGAAGCGTTGCAAATTTACAAGAATTATTAATTATTTCAACAAATTAAAAGTTTGGCCATTTTTCAACGAACAGGCTCAGTTTGTTTACGGAATCACCAATAATGTATTTCCAATAACCCTTTTCTTTGATGCTTTGCCCATTTACAATCATTATTAATTATTTAAACAGTTTTCATAAATATATTTAAAGTTTGGCTTTTTTTTAAATAGGCACAATTTATTTGCGGAGTCAACTAAGAATGTCTTTCCGATTACACTTTTCTATGTTGCTATGTAAATTTACAAGAATTATTGATTATTTAAACAATTTCGAGTAAAAAATTAAGAGTTTGGCTATTTCTCAACGAATACGCTCAATTTTTTACAGAATGATGCTAAGAAAAGTCTTTCTTATGACTCTTTTATATGTTGCTCATGTAAATTTACAAGAATCATTAATTATTCAAACAACTTCCATAAATGAATTCAGAGTTTGTCTATTTTTAAACGAATAGGCTCAATTTGTTTACGGAATCAACAAAGAATGCATTTCCAATAAGTGTTTCCTACGTTACATTGCAAATTTACAATAATTATTAATTATTTAAACAATCTTTATAAACATATTCAGAGTTTAGATATTTTTCAAGGAATAGGTACAATTTGTTTACGGAGCCAACTAAGAATGTCTTTCAGATGACTCTTCAGACTCAATTTGTTTCCGGAATCGAAAAAAAAATTTATTTGCAATCACTCTTTTCTACGAAACTTTGCACATTTACAATAATTATTAATAATTAGTTAAACAATTTCTATAAATATATTCAGAGTTTGGCTATTTTTCAAGGAATAGTCACAATTTGTTTACGGAGTCAACTAAGAATGTCTTTCCGATTACTTTTTTCTACGTTGCTTTGTAAATTCACAAAAGTTATTAATTATTTAAACAAGTTCAATAAAAAAATTCAGAGTTTGGCTATTTTTCAATGAATATGCTCAATTTTTTAAAAAGTTGACTAAGAATATCTTACCGATGACATTTGTGAGGGACTTCGCAAATTAAGGGAAAGGGAGGATGTTGGAATGTCGAAAACTAGGTAAAGTCAGTTATGAGGCAATTTAAATATATAAAATAGGGTTTATTAGACCAACTTACAATAGTGAACTCTCAGTATAGGGAATCTTTCAAAAGCCCGAACCGCGCGGCGAAGCCAAGAGTGGGCGAGCGATGTCGTTTTGGCACCCGGGCGATGAAGCCAAGCTGTCCGGAGAGTATCTAACTCGTCGATTATCCTCGGGGATAGGGCAACAAGACCGGAAGTCGTTCTTCGGGATCAGTGACGTCGTTTGAAAAGACACAAGGGGTTGGCCACTCGTCAACCGGGTTTGAGTGCAGGTAGTACAAGACTAACTTTTCGGCGGCGAGATTTTGGTTTTAAGGACGAGGCAGTGGTGTTTCCCACTCCTAGTCCTAGGCCCGCAGGGCCGTATGCTATTGGGGTGATTATAACTTCGTTATAACCTCCCCCCCCCCCTGTTTGGGAAGAGGTTTAATATTTTACTAATTCCTCGCTGAATGTATACCATGATTCGTCCTCCGTAATGTCTAATTGGACATACGAGTCATCTCCTTGGTCCTCCTCCAATCTTTGGTTGTCTTCTTCATGTATTATTTCTTCTGCTGCAAGTGTTATCTTCAGAATGTCTTTGAATTTCCTATTTGTTTCCATCCAACTGCCTTTTATATACTTCATTCTTGTCGTATCCGGAACCGTGTGGTGATTTTTGGTCCTGTTCGACCTTTCATCGCAGTAGGTGACGTGAAAGATATAAAGCTCCACCGGAACCATCTTCTCGCAGTGACGACATTTCCATACCTTGATTTCTGCCATCTTTTTCTTTCTGAAACAAATTAAAGAAAATACCTACCGCTCAAAATAAAAATAAAAAATAAAATTAAAAATATTATTTTCTCTTAATTCTGCTTTTTTTTACCCTACTTCAACAACAATCAAATTTAACGTCTTAGTTTTGACTATTTTCTTATAACTTCTTAATTAAATTATTTCTTATTTTAGTTGGTTTCTTTCCAGATGAGTGTCTTCTTCCGACGTTTCCTTTCTTTGGTTCTTCTTGCTGAAAATTAACTTATATCTAAATTCTAATTTCTTTAGTAAAATTCTGTCTCGGCCTTTTATAGTCGTATTTGCTTTATTTTCATTACCTAATTATTTTCAACACTAAAATTACTTCAAGTCTATACATTTAAATTATAATTCAACTGAAAAATTTTTGACCTAATTATTACTGTTGTGTTTGTGAAGGTTTTTTAAAAATTATTTTTTCTCGACGCCTCCATTCAATATGAGTCTATGTGCTGCCAGCGCCGTGTATGAGACTATGCGCTGTGTATAAGCGAGCCCTATGCATCGCCCGTGTATGTGTATGTGGTAGTTGTTCTCTTAGCATCCGGAGGGGTATCGTAGTTCAAATAAATCCAATGGTTGGTGCTCCGATCAAGTAGTGCTGTTTTTGCATTGTTTTGTATAGCAAAAATACTAAAATTCATTTAAAACTTGATACTTTCTATAAAAATAAAGGAAGAGCATAGTTTTCATTAACAATAAGCGCAGCTTTAATTATTAATAATAACAAATTCATGAAAACATGCAATTTATTATTAGGAAAATTGAATATCAAGATGAGTATTTTGAAAACAGTTTGAATTGTATTCATATTTTTGTATTTATTTTGCTAATGTAATTAATAAGTTTTATAAACAATTGTAATTGTTACAAATTTTAAACATTTACTGATATTATTTAATTAATAATAATAGTAAAAATAATACTTAAACCTTAATAATTAGCCTTATAATATACTTTTTTAATAACACAGATACGCAAAAAATGAGTTGCGATTGTTGCTGGCCAACTGAGGGTCAGGTTTTTTGAGATATCCTAACCTAAAAGTGCGAAAAATGCGGTTTTTTGGTATATGTAATTTGGTAATGTAATCATCAAAGTACTAAATTTCATTTAAGGATATCTCTGCAAAGAAAAATGATATCTTAAATTTTAAAAAAGCTTTTAAAAGCTTGATAGTTTTATTTTTGGATGGCATGAGCCGATTTTAGAAAAATAAAATTTTCGCGATGTAACATAACCTCAAATATACCAAAAAACCGCATTTTTCGCACTGTTAGGTTAGGATATCTCAAAACCTGACGTGCTGGGAAAATGTTGACCCCGGATTCGGATTCTACGCAGAAAATTACATCGGAAATGACCCTCAGTTGGCCAACAACAATCGCAACCCATTTTTTGCGTATCTGTGTAATTCATCTAGAAATTTCCTCTCTCTCTCTGAAAAATACATATTTGGGGCGTTATTTCTCAAGTGTACCCACTCAAAAAGTCAATGCTGTCCGATCTATGTTAAACTTAGGCAAAGCGTTGTGCTATTGGATAGTAGTTTATGGGGGAAAAATTTTGTCATTCGGATAAGTATTGACCGAGGGGGAGGGGGTGAAAGTTTTGGGATTTTCGTGGATATCGTCTATTTCGGC
>CAKNYM010024892.1:0-12948 GCA_932195095.1 Andricus curvator
AAATAGTAACGCACCAAGATGGGTTTTCAAAGATAGGATAGTTGAATTTTGAACAAAATAATTAAATTTTTAACCAAACAGTCGAATTTTTAACCAAAAAGAATTAACTTTCATCTAAAAATAGTTGGATTCTCTTGTTGGATTCTATTAATTCAGTTTGCACTTGGTTGAAAAAACTAGAAAAATGAAATCTGGAAAAAAGAGTAATTTAAAAAAAAGGAAATAGGACAAAGAGTGTGGAGATTATAATTAAATTTGAAATTAACTGATTTTACACGTTTTCGACTAAAAAAGGTCCAACTACTCCAACTGTTAATGAGAAAATATTTGACTTTTAATATTCTCAATTAAAATGGTACAATTGTTTCTAGTTTTGAATTTCAATTTTTAAAGTTACATTGTCATTAAAATTGAAACCAAGTATAGCGAAATTCTGAGAAAAACTGAAAAAGTCGATTAGTCGCATTTTTTTCTCATTAAATCTGAAAATTATTAAATTAATTCTGAATGCTTTCAGCTGCTTTCACTTTGAAATTATCCAATTATGCTGATTAATACAATTCTGTGATTTTACACGTGATTTTTGCATTTATTTTGAAACTTATACTGACTTTGTTACCTTTTTATTAGGAATAAAATTAGAAAAACATTTAGGCTTACTGGAAAATTTAAGTAAATTATTTTTCGTACTAAGAAATTAAATTCAGAATAAATCCAAATTAAAAGTCTTCTTCAACGTCCAAAATTCAACTTTAACTATGAAATTCTTGGAAATTTACAAAACAAACTGAATCCAAGGATCATATTTGCAAAAAACGAATTTAAAATGTAAATTAAAAAAAAAACTAAATACAAAAAGTGGAAAGAAAAAGAAGACAACCTCCAAATCCCCTTCCTTCTTTTTTATTATTAATTTTTAATCACAATAAAAAAAATAAAAAAATGTACCTGATTTTTATTCCTTTTTTTTATTCGAATGGAAAAATTTGAGAGTGTGTCGGCCAAATTTGATAATTGGATTTTTGCTTTTTGTTTTAATTTCCAAGAATTTCTTTATATGCTCAGGTTGTAATTGAAGTTAAACTTTTAGTCGAAAAAACTATTTTTCAACCAAAAAAAAAACGGATTTTCAAGAAAATAGTTCAATTTTCAACATAACTGATGAATTTTCAACTAAAATGATGAATCTTCAACTGGAATAGTTCAATTTTAAACCAAAAAGATGAATTTTCAACTAACAGTACTAAGACAATGAATCTTCAACTGAAATAGTTGAATTTTCAACAATAAAAATTAATAACTTAAATTTCCAATTAAAAAATACTTTCCACAAAAGAAACTAACTTTCGACATAAAAAACTGACTATCAAAATAATACATTTTCAAACAAAGTGATGAATTTTCAACTAAAATTGTAAATCTTTAACTGGAATAGTTGAATTTTAAATAAGAAAGATGAATCTTCAACTAAAATATGACGAATCTTCAACTAGAATAATTGAATTTTTGACCAAAAAGATGAAATTTCAACCATGAAGATTAATTTCTACAAACAAAATGAATTTTCAACTAAAAAAGATCACTTTTTATCCAAAAATTGAATAATTAAATTTTTAGTCAAAAAATTAACCAAAAAAGAAATTTACAACAAAAAAGTTAAATTTTCAATTTTCGGCAAAAAAATTCCTTTTCTTCCAAAGAAAAAAGAAGTTTTCAATCAAACAGCTCATATTTCAACCAAATAAATGAAGTTTTAATTAAAACGATGAATCTTCAACAACAACAAAAAATTAATTTTGAACAAAGAGTTTAACTATCAACCAAGTAATTTTATTTTCAACCCAAAAGATGAATTTTTAACTGAAGTTATAAATATTTAACTGGAATACTTGAACTTTTAACCGAAAAAAAGAATTTTTGAACAAGAAAATTAACTTGCAAAGAAAAAGATAATTTTCTACCAAAAAATCGATTTTTAACAAAATATGTGGATTTTCAACGGAATAGTTGAATTTTCAATTAAAAAAGACCAATTTTCATCCAAATTGTTGAATTTTGAACAAGGAAAGATAAATTTTCAACCAAAAAATGGACATTCAAATTTTCAGTTGAAGTAATTAATTTTCAACCAAACTGATGAATCTTCAACTAAAACGACGAATCTTCAACTGGAATAGTTGAATTTTATAACAAAAAGATGAATTTTCAACCACAAAGATTAATTTTCTACAAAAAGGCGAATTTTTCACAAAGCACATAAACTTTCAAACAACTAGTTTAATTTCTAAATAAAAAATGTGAATTTTCAACTAAATAGTTGAATTTTTATCGAAAAAAGATAAATTTTCAACAAAAAATAGAATGGTTAAATTTTCTGTTAAAAATCTAATTCCTGACAAACAAACAAAAAATGGATTTTCAGTGAAATAGTTAAATTTTCTACTGGAATAGTTAAATTTTTAGTTAAAAAAATTTATTTTCAACAAAGTAGTTACATTTTCAATCAGAGATGAATTTTCAATTAAAATGATGAAGCTTCAACCAAAAAAATAATTTTTATCAAAAAAGTTTAAATTTTAACCACGTAGTTGACTTTTTAACTAAAGAAAGAAGAATTCGCAACAAAAAATGTAACAAAATTTTCTATTATGATTCAGAAATATTTCTTCTTTGAACTATGTTCCTAAATTCCCTGTTCCAAGTCAGGATAAATGATTGTTTCTGTATGTTTGAAATATCATCAATTCGATTATCAAACTTAAGTAAGCGAAAAAAATCTCACAGAGCAAAAAATTGCAAAAGTTTCTTCTTATAATGGAAAATAATAAAAATTCCATAATAAATTATGATTTAATTAGAGTAAACTGAGATAATCTGAAAAATCAGCGACTCTAGATAAAGTAGAAATCACTTTTCTAACTTGACAAAAATTATTAAAATAATGAAAACTTGCATTTTTCTGCGATCAGAAGTAAATTCCAGGATCCTTTCTTAAAAATACTTATTGTTATGGGTTTAAATCTTTACCTTGTAAGATGCACTTTTCAAATTGACTTTCCTGCCTTTGCTTGTAAGCGTGCATTTTAAACGCAGAAAGAAATTGCAAGATTTCTTCTCTTCTTTGTCAGAAACTTTCGTAGAGAGACTCTCTCGTAATTCATCATGATCACAAGGATGACTGTATTCGAAAACACTCTGTCCCATCATGTCCAACTGAAAAAATACAAAATTAATTAATTATTGTCACAAAATTATTCAACTTTAAAAAAAAATTAAACAAAACTAGAAATATCCAAATTTCAAAGCATCTATCGGCATATTAAAAAAAACACAAGTTGGAAGCTTTCTATTTTGAAGACCTCCAAAATTTAAAGAGCTTCAACTTTTAAATTTGAAATCGGGAAGCTTTCAATTTTGAAACCTTATTTCGAGAGCCACAAGCTTTCTAAATTAAAAATTCGGACCATTTCAATTTAAAAGACTCAAACTTTCAAATCTATTTCGAGATTCAGAAATTTTAATTTAAAAAATCTACAATTTGGAGGCTTTCAAGTTCGAGGTCTTCATTTTAATAACCTTTCAAATTTGGAAATTCTTTCTATCGAAAATATTCAATAGTGGCGTTTAAAATGAAAGGCAAAAATTTTTAAGTTTTTAAATTTTAAATCGAGGAAATTTCGAAGCCCTTTACAACACCCTGGAATTTGGAAAACCAGAAATCTTAAATATGTAAAAAAAATTAAAGGTTTTCTAATTTAAAAGAAAATTAAATTTGAAAACTTGGAACCAAGGGGTACTTTTTTCACGCTCATAGGGTATTTTTTCGCGCTCAAAGGGTAAGAAATGCAGGATTAATTCATAAGGTTTTAAAACAATTCAAAAGAATTCAAATGAATTGGAAAAAATTTTAAGAATAAAAAAAATTCCATTGATTTCCGTAAAATAGGAACAAATTTAGAGGAAGTTAAGGTAAACGAGAAGAATTCGATGAAATTCATAAAAATTCAAGGTGAATTAAAAAAAAATTTAAATGAATTGAAAATAATTTTAAAATATGAAAAAACTTCATTGAATTCAGTAATTTTGAAATGAGCTTATAAAAATGTAACGCAATTCAAAAGAATTTGATTAAATGTCTAAGAAATCAAGGTGAGGTTAAAAGACTTCAGGTTCAATTAAATAACAATTTTGAAAAATTTTGTAATCCATTGAATTAAGTAGAATTGAGTAAACTAGGAAGAATTCAAGTAAATTAAAAAAATGTAAGAAAATTCCAAAGAATGTAACAAAATTTAGGGTAAATTATAAGAATTCAATGTGAATTCCAACAAATAATTTCGAATCTCTTCAAATCTTTGAAACCCTACTAATTTCTAACCAAAAAAGTGACTATTGGCTACAAAAGAATTTAAATGAATTGGAAAATTTTTTAAAAATAAAAAAAATCCATTTATTCCAGTAAAACTTGAGTGAATTTAGAGGAATTTAAGGGAAACTACCAGAATTCTATGAAATTCATAAAAAATCAAACTGAATTTAAAAAACAATCACGTGATTTCAAAATAATTCAAAAATATGAAAAAATGCATTGAATTCAAGATGAATTAAACACAAAATTTTAAAAATCCATTCAATAGAGTAAAATTCAGTGAATTTGGAAGAATTTAAAAGAATTCAGGATGAATTGATAAGAATTCAGGAAGAATTCTAAATGAATTGCAAAAAATATTTGAAAATCTCTTAAAATCTTTGAAACCTTACGAAATCCCTCACTTCTTGTGAATAAATTCTTTGAAATCCAGTAAAATATTAAAATCCCTTAAAATTAACAAAACCCTTGGAAATCCCTTCACTTTGTTTAAATATCTTGAAAATACCTTGGAATCTTTCAAAATACCCTAAAATATTTTTAAAAATTTGAAATCCCTTCAAAATATTGAAATAAATAAAAAACTTCTGGGAATCTTTTAAAATTTCCTAAAGTATTTCAAATCCTTTAATATCCTTTGAAATTCCTTGATATTTTTTGAAGCTCTTGAAAATGCCAAGGAATTTGAAAAATACCTTAAGACATTTCAAATCATTTGATCATTTTATCAATTGAACCTTAGGACCAATTAAATAAAAACTTTTAAAAATTAAAAAAAATCCACTGAATCTTTCTCTAAAAAATAGGTGTGTCACAAAAATCTCGAAAGCATTGTTGTCGCTTTTCCTCAATGCCGACTGGGTAATTTAAAAAACTGGAAGAAAGAAATGTTGCCAAATTCATACACATAATTAAGAATTGAGTTTCAGTTGATTCAGATTTATTAATCTAAAATTTTATTATTACATTTTCAGTTAAAATAATTAACTTTCAACCAAGAAAAAGGGAATTTTCAACAAAATAGTTAAATTTTCAATAAAAAAAAATGTTAAATTAAACCAAAATATACGAATTTTCAACAAGAGTTGAAGTTTTAACCAAGAAAAATTGTTCAATCAAGGAAGAAAAAAAATGATGAGTTTTCAAGTCATAAAGACGAATTAAAAAAAAGTTGAATTTACAACAAAAAAAGGAATTTTCAATCAAATTTGTTCAATTTTTAACCAAAGAAATGAACTTTTAACTAAATTTATGCTTCTAAAATCAAAAAATTAAATTTGTGAGCAAATAGTTGATATTTCAACCAAGAAGATGAATTTTCTATAAAAAAAGACAAATTTTCAACAAAATAAATGAAGTTTCAACCAAAAAATATAAATTTTCAACGAAAAATAGAACAGTTTAATTTCAAGTTAGAGAAATATCTTTTTATCCAAATACAATAAATTTTCAACGAAATAGTTCAATTTTTAATTAAACAGATAAACTTTCAACGAAAAAATTTAACATCTATAAAAAAATCGACATAAAATGGAAGTTAAATTTTTAGTTAAAAAAATTGATTTTCAATAAAAAAAAACAATTTACAACCAAAGAAATAATATTTCAACCAGAAGATTAATTTTCTACTGAAATAGACAAATTTTTAACAAAATAGATGAATTTTGAACTAAAAATGATCAATTTTCAATAAAGAATAAAATGGTTTAATTTTCAGTTAGAGAAATAAGTTTTTATGCAAATACAATACATTTTCAACGAAATATTTCAATTTTCAGCAACAAAAAAATGAATTTTCTGCCAAAAAGATTAAATGTCTATAAAAAAATCGACATAAAATGTAATGGCTATATTTTTAGTTATAAAAATTAATTATCAATAAAAAAACTAGTTTTTGACCAAAAGAAATGAAATTTCAACCGAAAAGAGTAATTTTCTACCAAAAAAGAATAATTTTTAACAAAATACATGAATTTTCAACCAAAAATGTTAATTTTCTACTAAAAAGACAAACTTTTAACAAAAATAAATGAATTTTCAACTAAAAAGATTAATTTTCAACTACAAAGATTAATTTTCAACCAAAAAGACAAATTTTTATCTAAAAATAGAATAGTTTAATAATCAGTTAGAAAAATAAGTTTTTAACCAAATACAATAAATTTTCAACGAAATAGTTACATTTTCAACAACAAAAAATGAATTTTCTACCAAAAAGATGAAATGTCTATAAAAATATCGGCATAAAAAGGAATATTTAAATTTTAAGTTAAAAAAATTGATTTTCAATTTAAAAACTAATTTTCAACCAAAGAAATGAAATTTGAACTGAAAAGATTAATTTTCTACCAAAAAAGAATAATTTTTAACAAAATACATAAATTTTCAAACAAAAAGGTTAATTTACTATCAAAATGGCAAATTTTTAACAAAATAGATGAATTTTGAACTAAAAATGATCAATTTTCAATAAAGAATAAAATGGTTTAATTTTCAGTTAGAGAAACAAGTTTGTATGTAAATAAAATAAATTTTAAACGAAATAGTTAAATTTTTAGCAAAAAAAAAAAAAGAATTTTCTACCAAAAAGGTTAAAGGTCTACAAAAAAAACTGACAACACGTTTAGTTAAATTTTTTATTAGAAAAAAAAATAATTTTCAATCAAAAAATCAATTTTCAAAAAAAAAAAAAAAAAGAATTAGGCACCAAGAAGATTAATATTTCACCATAAAATACAAAGTTTCAACAAAATACAGAAATTTTCGAACAAATAGTTGAATTTTCAACTGAAGAAGATTGATGTTCAATCAAATATTTCAAAAGAATTCAAGACAATTCATGCATCAGTTAATTTATTGAAAAAAGTGACTAATGTGATCTTTTCATTTAAAAAAGTGACTAAAAAGTGATTTTAGAAAAAAAGTGGCTAATAGTGACCGTGTAGCAGCCCTGTTTAGGATAGATTCGTAAGAATACAAAACAATTCAATTTAAATTCAAAAGAATTCGAATGAATTGGATTTTTGTTTAAAAATTCCATTGACTTCCGTAAAATTAAAATGAATTTAAGGAAAATGAAAAGAATTCGATGAAATTCATAAACATTCAAGGTGAATTTAAAAAAAAAATCAAATGAATCGAAAACAATTTAAAAATATGAAAAAACTTCATTGAATTCAGTAACTTTGAAATGAGCTTAAAAAAAATTAAGGGAATTTAAAAGTATTTCATGAAATGCCTAAGAATTCAAGATGAGGTTCGAAGAATTTAGGATCAATAAAAAAAAACTATTTAAAATTCAAAAAAATCCATTGAATTAAGTAGAATTGAGTACATTAGAATAATTCAAGTAAACTAAACAAATTCAAGAGAATTCTTAAGAATTTAAACGAATTCAGGTCGAATTCCAAAAAATAATTTCAAATCTCTTAAAATCTTTGAAACCCTACTAATTTATAACCAAAATAGAATTCAAATTAATAGAAAATAATTTTAAAAATTTCATTGCAGAAAAATTCGATGAAATTCATAAAAAATCAAGCTGAATTTAAAAAGCAATCAAGTGAATTGAAAACAATTAAAAAATATGACAAAATTCATTGAACTGAGTAATTTTGAAATGAGACTACAAAAATTAAAGAGAATTCAAAAGAATTTGATGAAATTGGTAATAATTTTAAAAATCCCTTAAAATTGTTTAAATCTCTTGAAAATGCCTTGGAATCTCTTAAAATAACCTAAAATAGTTCAAAGTCTTTGAAACCCCGTCAAACTATTGAAATAAATAAACAATTTCTGGGAACCTTTTAAAATGTCCTAAAATATTTCAAATCCGTTTTTAATCTTTTGAAATCCCTTGACATTTTATAAAGCTCTAGAAAATGCCAGGGAATTAAAAAAATACCTTAACTTTTTTAACATTCTTTAATCATTTAATCAATTGGATTTAAAAAAAATTCAAAAGAATTCAGGTTAAATTAAGAAGAATTCAGGGTGAATTCCAAAAGATAATTTCAAATCTTTGAAACCATACTAATTTCTTATAAAAAAAGTGACTAATGACTACGAAACAATTCAAGTCAAATTCGAAAGAATTCATATGAATTTGAATTTTTTTTTAAATTGAAAAAATCTATTTATTTCAGTAAAATTTGAGTGAATTTAGAGGAATTTATGGGAAATATTCTATAAAATTCTTAAAAAATGAAACTGAATTTAAAAAACATTCAAGGGAATTCAAAACAATTAAAAAATATGAAACAATTAATTGAATTCAGTAAGTTTGAAATGAGTTGAGAAAAATTAAAGGAAAGTTAAAAGAATTTGATGAAATGCCTAAGAATTTAAGGTGACTTTAAAAGACTCCAAGATGAATTAAACAAATTTTTTTTTTAAATCCACTGAATTGAGTAAAATTAAATGAATTTACAACAATTCAAAAGGATTTAAAAGAATTAATGATAAATTAATAAAAAATTCCGGGCGAATCACAAATTAATTGCAAAAATATTGGAAAATGTCTTGAAATCTTTGAAACACTACAAAATCCCTCATTTCTTGTGAATAAATTCTTTTAAATCTATTAAAATATTATAAAATCCCGTGAAATTACATGAAATCTGATGATATTTCCTGAAATTCTGTAAAATTTATTAAAATACCTTGAGAGCTCTTAAAACCCCGTAAAATCATTGAAATTCTCGGAAGTCTTATAAAATCCCCTGGAATCGTTTAAAATATCCTATAACCTTACAGGTCCTGTAAAATTCTTCCATATCTTCCGAAATTCAAGGAAATTTTTTAAAACAGCATGAAATTTTTTGTTTAAATCCCTGAAAATTATTAAAACCCTTGAAAATCCCTTGAAATTGTTTGAATCTCTTGAAAATGCCTTAAAATCTTTTAAAATATCCTAAAATATTTAAAAGTCTTTAAAATCCCTTTAAACTATTGACATAAATAAAAAAAGTTTGGGAATCTTTTAAAATTTCCTAAAATATTTCGAATCCTTTGATATCTTTTGAAATCCCTTGAAACTTTTTAAAACTCTTGAAAATGCCTGGGAATCTTTCACAATACCCTCAAATATTTGTAATCCTTTTAAATGCCATTAAATTACTGAAATCCATTAAAAATTTTGTTGCAATCTTTTAAAATAACATAAAATATTTAAAATCCTTTAAAATTAAAAAAAACATTTCATGAACTTGAAAATGCCACAGGATTTGAAAAAAGACTTTAAAATATTTCAAATCCTTTGATAATTTTGTCAGCTGATCCTCGGGATCAATTAAATAAATCTTAAATTTTTTTTTAAATCCATTGAATTAAGTAAAATTAAGAAAAATTTTGAAGAATTCAAGTGAACTAAAAAAATTCAAAAGAATTAAAAGAATTCAGCATAAATTAATAAGAATTCAGAGTGAATTCTAAAAAATAATTTGAAATCTCTTCAAATCTTAGAAACCCTACGAAATACCTCACTTCTCTTGAATAAATTCTTTAAAATCCACTAAAATATGACTAAATCCCGTGAAATTCTATGAAAGCTGAGATATTTCCTGAAATCTTGAAAAATTTATTAAAATAAATTGAGGGCTTTAAAATCCCTTAAAACCATTGAAAATTCTCGGAAATCTTATAAATTCTGTGAAATATTTAAAAATATCTTAAAAACTTATAGGTCCTGTAAAATTTCTCCATATATTCCGAAATTCTAGGAAATTATTTACCCTAAAATATTTTAAACGCTTTGAAATCCTTTCAAATTATTGAAATTATTTAACAATTCCTTGGAATCTTTAAAAATTCCCTAAAATATTTCAAGTTCAATGCTCTTGAAATGCCTTACAAGTTTTAAAAATACCCTAAAGTCTTAAAAATCCCTTCAAATTATTGAAATCTATTAAAAATTTCTCGGAATCTTTAAAAATACCCTGAAATATTTCAAAAGAATTCAAGACAATTCAGAAAAAGGTACAGACCTCAATTAAATAGTGATTAACCCATCAGTTAATTTATTAAAAGAAAAGTAACTGAAAAGTGATTTTAGAAAAAAAAGTGGATAATAGGGTCCTTGTAACAGCCCTGATTATTTTTTACAGTTACTTCTTACAAAAATTCCCTGGTTTTTTATATTTTTTTCAAAATTCCTGACTATTGGAAGCTTTAATCTTATTATAAAATTTTGTAAAGCCTTTAATTTGAAAATACGAATAAACTATTTTCTATCATGAAAGTAATATTAATATTTTAACAATAAATAAAAAAACAGAAACCTGTGAAATTCCGAGATAGCTGCTGACGTTTTCGGAAAGGTAAATCATGTCACCATTGTTGGATAAAACTAGCATAAAACCATCAAGAGCTTTGAGGAAAAATTCGTCCAAGTCTGCCGATGATTCCGATTTTGCCATAGGTGCAGGAACTGAAACTGAAAGAAATAATAATTATAAATTTATGAGTCTTTTTCAAAGAGTTCGAATTATAAGAGATTCCCAGATCATCCCAATTTTGTATGTTTCTTTACGAAAGAGATAATTTTATAAGATTCTATTGTTGAATCCATAAGGTCCAGTTTGAATGAGTCTTTTAAATATTAAACAAAGAATTTTTTCCGCAAAAAAAGATGACAATAGATTATTTTTTACCTTTAATTATTTATAGCAAAGCTAAAGGTTAAGCTTAAATAATAATCTGCAGTTTAGTAAGTCTATTAAACTATTTTAAAGCATATAACTAAATTTTTTCCGCGAAAAAAGGATTAAAATTTTCTATTTGTTGATTTACATTTTTTTTTTTCAATTAACAAACAACAAAAAAGTCTTTAAATCAAAAAAATTTTTTTCAGTCACAGAAACTTGTTTCTGACTGAGAGCCAATGACTATTTTTCTTTGATCCAAAGAAATTTCTTTGAATGAGTATCATTTATTTCTTTTTATCAAAGCAACTTTCTTCGAATCAACAGTCAAAAAAAGAGTTGTCTTAAATTAAAAAAAAGAAACATTTCTTTGAACCAAAGAAATTTGATTGAATCAACAGAAATTTCTTTGAATCAATACAAATTTCTTTAAATCAAAAGAGATTTCTTTGAATCACAGAAAGTTATTTTGGACTGAGAGCCAATAATTTTTTTTCTAATTCAAAGTAATTTTCTTCGAATCAACACTCAAAAAAAGATTTGTCTTAAATTAAAAAAAAAAAAACATTTTTTTTAACCAAAGAAATTTCATTGAACCCAGAGAAATTTCTTTGAGTCAATAAAAATTTCTTTAAATCAAAAGAGATTTCTTTGAATCACAGAAACTTATTTTGGACTGAGAGCCAATTTTTTTTCTCTAATTTAAATAATTGGCTTCGAATCGACATCCAGAAAAAGATTTGGCTTTAAAAAAATATTTCTTTGAACCAAAGAAATTTCACTGAATCAATATACATTTATTTGAGTCAATAAAAATTTCTTTAAATCAAAAGAGATTTCTTTGAATCATAGAAACTTATTTTTGGCTGGGAGCCAATATTTTTTTTTCTAATTCAAAGTAATTTTCTTTGAATCAACATTCAGAAAAAGATTTGTCTTCAATTAAAAAAAACATTTCTTTGAACCAGAGAAATTTTATTGAATGAAAAGAAATTTCTTTGAATCAATAAAACTTTCTTAAAACAAAAGAGATTCCTTTGAATCACAGAAAATTATTTTTGACTGAGACGCAATGAATATTTTTCTTCGAGACAAAGAAATTTCTTCGATTGAGAGCAAATGATTATTTAAAAAAAATTCAAAATACTTTTCTTTGAATCAACATTCAGAAAAAGATTTGGCTTAAAAAACACATTTCTTTGAACCGAAGAAATTTTATTGAATCAACACAAAATTTCTTTGAGTCAACAAAAATTTCTTTAAATCAAAAGAGATTTCTTTGAATCATAGAAACTTATTTTTGACTGGAGCCTATATTTTTTTTCTAATTCAAAGTAATTTTCTTTGAATCAACATTCAGAAAAATATTTGTCTTCAATTAAAAAAAAAACAACATTTCTTTGGATCAGAGAAATTTTATTGAATCAAAAGAAATTTCTTTGAATCAATAAAAATTTCTTTAAATCAGAAGAGATTTCTTTGAATCACAGAAAGTTTTTTTTTATTGAGAGCCAATAAATATGTTTCTTTGATCAAAAGAAATTTCTTTGACAGAGATCAAATAATTTTTTTTTAATTCAAAGTAATTGTCTTTGAATCTACATTCAGAAAAAGATTGGTCTTGAATTAAAAAAAAAATGATTTGCTCTTTTTCTTTGAGATTTCTTTGAATCACAGAAACTTTTTTTTATTGAGAGCCAATAAATATGTTTCTTTGATCAAAAGAAATTTCTTTGACTGTGTCATTTATTATTATTTTATTCAAAGCAATATTCTTCGAATCAACAATCAGAAAAAGATTTGTCTTGAATTAAAAATAAACATTTGTTTGAACCAAAGAAATTTCATTGAATCAGCAGAAATTTATTTCAGTAATTAAAATTTTATTTATATCAAAAGAGATTTCTTTGAATCAAAGAAACTTATTTTTGACTGAGT
>CAKNYM010024893.1:0-17923 GCA_932195095.1 Andricus curvator
CCGAGAAACAGATGGGAGAAAAATGTAAGGGATGATCTAAAAGAACTCGGACATGATTACTTAAACTGGATGGAGAATGCACAAGACAGAGATGTGTGGCGGTCTCGTGTAGATGAGGCAATGAACTTTCGAGTTCGAACTGCTAATCTATAATATAATAAAAGTCATAACCTACGGATACTAACTGAAGTCGGAGCCGAAAGTCAAGGCCCCTCACTTCTGTTGATTGCAACTCGCCTAAAAAATTCTCTGTATTGTTTAACACAGAGCATCTGAAAGCTTAAATTCTTCCAAATTCAAAGATATGATCACTTTTATCCAAAAAAAATTCTGTCAATAGTTATAGGGCAAAACATCCCAAACAACAGGGTTTTTCGGCCACCTTTTTCAAGCGTCGTCTTTCACCTGTTCCCAGAAAGCGGTCGACGCTAGAAATAATCTGAAAAAATTCACAGATATTCTCTCAACATTCTTTAATGCAATTGTTACGTCATGCAAACGCAAAATACTTTGCTTTTTAATTAGGTTCCTCGTTTTAGTTGAGATCGAAGATCTCGCACAGTGAAGAGGAAAGAGAAGCCAATAAATAAATTATAGATGAGTTTCAACAATTTATTATAAATAATTACAATTAAAATTTATTGATTAAAAGAGTTTAGCACAAGAAGCTGAAGGAAGACTTGTAGACTTGTCTCTAATCCTTGGCCAGGACCTTTAAAATAAAGGATACTCATATATTATGGCCCAAACCCAGGCTGAATAATTATATATCGTTTACATATAGTGTGAAGTATTATATATAATATTCATTTGTTTTATACATTTTTTGTATAAAACAAATGAATATTATATGTAATACTTCACACTATATATAAACTTTATATAATTTTTCCGCCTGGGTAGGAGTTAGATAAATGAAATTAGAGTTATTGGTATGAGGACTTACCGGTTATTGATTCGATTGAAGAATCAGAAGAAATCTCGATGGACTGTGTAATGGTGTGGAAGGAGGGGTTGTGCACCTTATTATGAATTGGATATCCAAGATTTTGGTAGATCCCTAATTGGTATTCAAAGAGTTCCAATGGTTGATAATAGTGGGTCCAATTCTGGTTGGAATTAGTACAAAGTATTCCAAAGATAGGAAATCCCAGATTCGGGTTTCCCAGTGCACAACACTGTCACTAGGACACACACACTAACATGCGAGAGATACCGATTTGACACACGAGACACTGAACAGTCGAATCGGAGAAAACCGTAAAAAAATAGAGAAGAGGTGAACTATAACTTCTAACTTATCACTTTGCTTATGACTGACCCATGCTGGTCCATTGAGATTGTATAGGGCCTATGGCGACGTCCCTGCATGCTTGATGGTCGGTGTATACTATACGGCTTACAATGTTTTCAGTATGTCTATAGCTATGTCCTCCAGCCTCCACGTGCTTTTGTGCTTTATAGTATATGCGTCTATGGCTAGCTAGACAGTTTACGCTACGGATTACAATGTTCTTACTATAGTCTATACTCTATATCTCTACTGTCGTGCTGAATATATATATATATATATATATATATATATATATATATATATGTATATGTATGTATGTATAGCTACACTCCACAGTTCACAATATTCGCTCTATATTTATTAAGTATGTATGAGTGTAACCATGCAAATATATAAATATATAAATAAATATATTAACATATATATACGTCACGGGACTTGACACAATACATTTTTCAAAATCCTGAAATATTCAATAATTTACTTTTCACGGGGATTTATTTACAAATACTTTATCTTGAGAACGAATGAAGATAGAAAGCGGTTTAATGGCTCCAAATGTGCAGTTTTACGTTGCGAGTGCAGTGCAAATGTTCAATTAATGATGAAATCATTATTACGCAGCAAATATAATTTTGAATATTTCTGACTTTAATCAGTGTTGGCAAGTGGGCGGCATAGCAGAACAAGTGGTAAAAAAGTAACCTTTCGATGACAATAGTAGCTTCAGAAGCAAGTCATCTCGCCTAAATGGATGTGAGAACAAAGTTACTGTTGTCCTCTACTTTTTTCTATCACTTGTCTCGCTGTGCCCCCCCTTGCCAACACTGAATTTTTTCAGATTTTTCCTAACTTTGACCGCTTTCTGGAATAAAAGTGACCATATCGTTGAATTTGGAAGACTTTAGGCTTTCAGATGATTTTTATTCAACAATTCATATAACAAAGATTCGTAAGACAGCAGAAAACAACAAACAAAATTAAATTGCTCTAAAACAACTGTTAGGGATCATAATTTTAATTTCAACTGTCGTGCTTGAGTAAATACAATTATTTTTGAGAATAATAAGAACATACTAATTCCTTCAGTTTTTTACTTCATAAGACAATTTTTTCCATCGCTCCTAGTAATATAAATTTCAATTGACTGTAAGGGTGCTAGAAATTTTCTACAAACACTACTAAGGAAGATTATACAATTTCCAAAATCATAGAATATTTTGGCCCCACTGATTTTTTCATCATCTCAATGAGCCGAGGGATCACGTTCTAACATCCTTAAGAAACAACTTTTGCACTAATATCGATCGAAATTCAATTCAAGAGGTGATGTAACTATTTATTCATCCCCTACAATGAAAGTACGAAACATTTCTGAAGTGATGAAAGTTTTTGTCCCCACTGATTTTTCATCAACCCAAAGACCCAGGGGATGATGTTCTAACATCCTTGAGAAACTACCCTCGCAGTAATGTCAATCAAAATTTGATTTAAGAGGTGTTATTTGTGTTATCTGTTTACCTTCTACTATGAAAGAATGAAAAATTGCCAAAGTGATACAAGATTTTGGCCCCACTGATTTTTCATCACCTAAATGACCCGGGGGATCATTTTTTACCATAAGTAAGAAGAAACCTTCGCAGAAATATCGATCGAAATTCAATTTAAGTCGTGTAATACATATTTGTTCATTCTCTACCCAGAAAGGAGGAAAAATGTCCGAAGAGATCAAAGTTTTTGGTCCCATTGATTTTTTCATCAACGCAGTGTTCTAGGAGATAACGTTATAACAACCTCAAGAAACCACCCTCGCAGTAATGTGGACCGAAATTTACTTTAAGGGGCGATACAAATACTTTTTCACTTCCTACTATGAAAGAACAACAAATTTTCGAATTGATAAAAATTTTTCGTTCCACTAATTTTTTCATCAACTCAATGACCTAGGAGATGATTTCTTGTTAAGGTTGTCTCTTGAGGTTATTTCCCGGGTGGCAGAGTTGATGAAAAAACAGTGGCTTTAATAACTTTTATCACTTGCGAAATTGTTCGCTCTTTCTTAGTAGGGGATAAATCCATATATTTTACACTCTTTGAAGTAAATTTCGACCTGTATTACTGCGAGAGTGTTTCTTGAGGTTCTTGGAATATCACCACTGTGTCACTGAGGTAAAGAAAAAATCAGTAGGACCAAAAACTTTGATCACTTCGACAATTTTTTGTTCTTTCTTAGTAAGGGATGAACAAATATTTTTACACGGCTTTAAGTACATTTTTATCGATATTACGGCGAGGCTGATTTCTTGAGGTTGTTGGAATATCACCCCTATGTCACTGAGTTAGTGAAAAAATCAATGGGACAAAACTTATATCGTCTCAGAAATTTCTCGATTTTTTCTAGTCGGGATTAACAAATATTTCTCACAGCCCTTAAAGTAAATTTCAAACAGTGTTGATGTGAGGGTGGTTTCGTGAGGCTGTAAGGGCATTATTTGCTAGCCCATAGAGTTTATGAAAAAATCAACGGGGCCAAAAACTATTATCAGTTCGGAAATTTGTTATTCCTTCACAGCAGGGGATGTACATAGATTTCTAACAAAACCTTCAACTAAATTTTGATCGATTTCACTGCGAAGGTGGTTGCTTTAGGGGTGTAAGGATATCATCCCCTATGCCAAAAGAATTATGAAAAAATCATTAGGGCCAAAAACTATTATGACTTTAGGAAATTTTTCGTTCTTTAATAGTAGGGGATGAAAACATATTTATAAGATCCCTGGAATTTAATTGACGTCCATGATATTAAGGGGGTTGTTTCCTGAGGATACTAGAGCATCATCTCCTGGGTCATTGAGTTGACGAAAAAATCAGTGCGGCCAAGTACTTTTGACCCATCGGAAATTTTTCGTTCTTTCTTAGTAGGGGATGAACAAATATTTGTAACAGCCTTTAAAATAAATTTCGATCGATATGACTGCGGGGGTGGTTTCTTAAGGATGTTAGAACATGATCCCCCGGGTTGATGAGTTGATGAAAAAATCACTGGTGCCAAAATCTTTTATCACTTTGGAAATTGTTTAATCTTCCTTAGTGGGGTTGGAAAAAAATTTCTAGCCCCCTTTCAGGTAAATTAAATATTACAAAAAATCTATGATCTCCTTAGGAACGGGATGGCAAAAACGTCTTATTTCCTTAAAGCAAATTTATATAAGTTACCTGAAGAGGTTGGTTTCTGGGGCTTTTTCCAAACGCATTTATTAAAGAATTGTTTTTTTCTGTTGCATCAAAAGCAGCCCATACAGGGTAGACTCTCCAGAAATATTCTTTGCGAAGTCTTTATTATCGTGGGAATCTGCTTTTGTACTCGAATTATAAGCGGTCACTAACACTGCGTTGGACTCCCGCTCACGTACGCACGAGTGTTTATACCGCGCTCCGATTTATTTTCTTTATTCTTATACAGCTATATCAGTCCATTTGGAATGGATCCGAAGGGCCTATGACGAAGCGAAAAGACGCGTCCTGAGTTCGCTTTTAATTATCCAGGGATAGTCTCAAAGGAATAACCCCCAAGCGGAGGCGTAACAACCATTTCGAAAGCTGAATGGCACCTTGGTGAGGAGCCTTAATCGGCCACTATTGGTGACTTTGCGAAATCAAGCTGCATACCTCTCGAAAACTGGATATTAACTGAGAGCGCTTCCCCAAACGCTGCATGAACAAGCCGCAGACTTAGAGGAGGAATCTACATTAGGAGCAATCGCGAAGAGCAGGCACCCCCCGAGAGATGATAGCTAATTTGAAACAAGGAGGAACATTAATATCCAGATTCCTCCTAAGCCCCAAGATCTGGATAAAAATGATGCCTCACTTCGTGAGGATAGCTCGGAGGGGCTCGACGTCTGGACCATTAATTTTTTTGTTATTGGTGCGGTGCGAGCTTTGGCTGATTCAAAACGAAGGTTAGAACCGATGATAGATCAAAAGACTATAAGACGCTTGCATCAACTGAACAAGAAGATTGGGTGGCCAAGAGCGAACGTGTCCCTTGTTCAGTATGTCATTGACTACATAACATCTGCTAAGCCGTTCACGTAAAGGGTCCGAAAATTCGACCACAAACTGAGCATCTACCATTACACACTGAACAAGTCGAAACTGCTGACAATAAATGAGCACAATATTGACAAAATACGGGTGTTATCTGCATAAAGCAGGAGCATACAGAAGAATCAACAGTCTTTCGCCGGGTTATCACGCCTCTTCAGCGATCTCCCTGTTTCTGTCAAAATCCACCAAAGCCCGAGAGATATACAAGATCCCGCAAACACTAGAATTGAAGGAAAACACTAAAGGACACTTTGAGAAAACCTCCTAATATCTGAGGAGGAATGTCCATCAATCACTGCAGAAACGGTGAAAAAATAACTTAGGGGCACAAAGAACTTTTCCGCTGAAGGACCAGATGGTATCAAGAACTTCTGGTTAAAGAAGTTTACTTCTACGCACTAATATCTGGCCCGCATCCTTACCTCATATTTAAAATCGGAGACGCCCATTCAGCAGTGGCTGGTGTTAGGACACACTATACTCCTACCGAAAAAAAGCAACTTGTCCAACCCAGAGAATTACTCAAGGCATAACATTTTTTTTCACGATTTCGAGAAACGAACTATATTCGTGATCGAACTCTCGGCTCTGGACGGCTACAGCATCACTGCCAAAGAGAAGGAAAAGGAGGAGATGTATTAAGACCTTAAAAGGGAGCTGCAGCAAATGTACCCCATATATTCGATTAAAATAATTGTCTTTGTGATCGGTGCTCTCGGAGGTACAAAGCTATTACTGGTTCGTAACCTCAATGCCATACCCACGTGTCAAAAATATGCCAAGGCACTTGCGAGATAGATACAGAATGCTGTCATTCTTGGGCCGCTGCCTCTGCTCCTGTGGCCATCCATATCACGGCCATGAAGTGGCTCCCAGTGGGACCCTATGGCGGTTGTTCAACCTATGTGTTTTTTTACATTATGCATACGGTAAGGCCAAAATCATAGTAGTCCTATTCATGAGTGCGACAAAGATGCTTTTATACGCTATCTACTAGCGTATTACTCGCACTTACGCTTCCCTATTTCCACCGTACAATTTCCTTTATATATATATATATATATATATATCAATTCAATTATGATTGTTTTGTTACAGTTTGCAATTTGGTAAAAGAAGGTGTGGCAGGAATATTTGGACCAGCCAATTCCTACACACGTGATATAGTTTCGAGCATTACTGCGAAATTTCATATACCTCACATTGAATACACATATCGCCGAACCGAAGAATTAAAAGTTTGGTCAAATGAAGTTAATGTGTATCCAGATAATAAGTATGTTGCTAAGGTGAGTTGGTACTTATTATTTTTGTAAACTATTTCTCGTGTGAACCCGGTTCTTCAACATGAGCCACGAACTGAGTTAAGGGCCTCATGAGATAAGGATGTATAAATTGATTTAATACAATGTTTTAAATATTTTGCGATGATGTTTTGGGTACAAAATTAGGAGCATGATCTAATTTGGAGTTAATCTTTAACCGCTGTTATCCTTACAAGGCGTATGCGAGCGTTGGAGGTGACAACAGTCGCCTTTGGATGCTTTGTTAGAGCTGCCATCTGCCACTCTATAGCGACTGTCGACCATGAGACAGTCGCCATGCTACATCCTCCTGATCCGGCCCCCGTTTGTCCATAGCGTCTCGTATCACGGGTATATGAACCTCTTCTTTCATTGCTTCTGCGGGGTGCGCTACAGGTGCTGTTAGTTGTTCTTGCAGCTGTTTTTCGATGTTACTTATTTCGACCTCGAATATAAGGTGGCGCCGCCTAATGGATCTTAGTTGATCAGCAAGGTGTTGTTCAGTCACTCTTTGGGCTAGCTCGGGTTGAAGACCTACGAAGAGACGATTTTGTTCGTTGCCGCTGCCTGTAAGTGACATCTGATCACGTCTCCATTCATTTCCGTCTCAACCTCAGATCTTATCCGGCTGATGGTTCTTCTAGGGAGGAGGTTCCTATGTATAATCTGACGATGATCTGAACAGCAAAACCCCAGGAAAACTACAGCACCTTCAAAGGTATTTTGGTCATGCTTTACTAGAGTTCAAACATGTAGAACCAACACAAAGGCATTCTCTGCCCAAGATGAACATCAAAATGATCTGCGTGCACTAATAGAATTCCTGAACAGCAAGGTTTTTTTTATGCATTTGAACGCAATACAAACTGCGTTAGAGGTGCAAAATGGTGCTTCCGTTTCTCATTTTCAGAAAATTCGCTACAAAGTTTTGGCGAAAGGCCACCCCGTCGAGAGAAGTTGTGGTCGCTCCCTGTTCGTGTTCTAATTGGCAGTGCATGAAGTACTACTCATCATGCTGAGTTTCGAAGTTGATGCGCTGCCGTGGCATGTCTGTGGAAGTGATCGGCTGGTAGATCCCAGCCGAAACATTCTCCGCAGGCGCAGCTGATGCTCTGTTGCTTACCACTTGTTGTCGATGTTCTGGCTGGACAGTGGCCCTTTCGTGTATCTCGGTGAGATCTACGTGACCATCACGTAGCTCACAACGACCGGCTTGCATGCTGCCACCCCCAGCGGTGGCACCCGTGACGCTCCGACTTCTTTGATGTTTACGAGCTCGCGTCATGGGAACAGCGCCTATGGTGACTAAATCTTTACTGCCTTGCGAGTTTTTACAACATGCTTTTTGTTCTTCTGTAATGATGTCGTTCTCGTCGCAGTGAGAATATACCTTATCAGCTATGATAGCTGTAAGACATTTATGTATTCTGGAAGACAGGCTATGGGTCGAAACACACCTTGTCAACGCAGGATGCACACTAGTCAGGTACTTGTACGAGAAGTTGTGCACCATGTCCGGACATGGAGCTTTCCAGTTAATTGCTTTTTTCAAAACTGATGAAACATCGGAAGCTGTGATGTTAGGTATCTTCGTTTCAGGGCTATTGCTGGCTCTTGCTTTCGCTAGTTGGAACCACGCAGTGTCCAAATTGCTTCCGTTAGTTTTTCCCCAAACATCCGACCAGTAGTTAGACATGTCTTCCAACTGAGGGACTTCGGTGGCTTGTTGGTTATTTTGCTTTACACTCAGTTCACGGTAGAACCTTCTTTCATCTGCCTGAACGGTTCGATTTTTTGCCTTCTTGCACTACTTTTCTTGTACCAACGCAGTCTAGCAGTATGAACGTCAAGTCTCTGCCGTTGGGAGCTTATAATGTCATCCAATATTGCTGGTGTCAATGTGTCAATGTACCGAAGGTGGACGATTTTATTAACATGGTGTATCAGGTTTCTGGTTCTATTTCCTTTCTTATATTGAGTCAATTGATCCAATTTGCACCTTACTTTGCTGACATCCATATCCAACCTGATCTTCCATGGTGGATCTCGCTTCCTTCCTGGGACAAAGACTGCATTTGTAGGCCTAGTCCTGCGGCACAACGTTCTAACGGTTGCCACAGCTGAACAGTGTACAAGAGTTTGCACCTCTAACGCATTTTGTGTTGTGTTCAAATGCATAGAAGAAACCTTGCTAATCAGGTGTTCTATTAGTGCACACAGATCCTTTTTAATGTTCATCTTTGGCAGAGAATGCCTTTGTGTTGGTTCTACATGTTTGAACTCTAGTAAAGCATGACCAAAATGCCTTTGAAGGTGCTGTAGTTTTCCTGGAATTTTGCTGTTCAGATAATCGTTATTAATGTCCGAATGTGGTTTTAGTGGATCCGGTACTTGATGTTCATTATCCCTAAAACCTATGCCTTCAGCTGAAATCAGGTCTTCGTTGTCCACATCTTCCAAGGGAAGTTCATCAATAGGAAGATGCTGTTCGACTTCCATTTCGATGGCAGCTATTTCAACAGCCGGAAGCAATCTGTTTATAGATATTGAGCGTCTTTCATCTGCTAGATTCTGCTCATTTTTTCTTGTTGCTAGTTCTGGGTACTTAGGTAAGAAGAGTCGCCGATGTTCTTTCCTTACACTTTGCTTATTTTTCTCTGCAAAGAATAAAAGCGCATTACATATCTGTTCATATCATATGTCCATTTTAATCGCCTTCTGGGTTTTTGAACCTCGGCTTCTGGCTCGGATTGTATTAGGCCATCTGCCTCTGGAGGATGTGGTGGTGCTGGATGATCTCCAGGTTGAGGAAGAAGATCAATTGCCGCTGCTTGTTTGTGTGACGCGGTTTTCTTCAACTAATGTTCATTGCCGTCATTTTTCCACGCCAAATCAACCTGTTGTTTAATCTCCATTGCTCGATTTTCTGAAATGTGTAGAGTAGTCCTGATTTCCTTCACCTTAGGGATAAGATGTCTTAGTGCGACTTTCTCTATTTGAGGACACTTTGCAGCAAATTTTGTTTCAAAATTGTATCCTTTTTCGCGTGGTGTTTCAAACTTCGCACTTTCATTATAGATACGCACCAATTCCTCATTCATTGTGGTATCCCACTTGATGCTTTCCCACGGTATTTCTGTTGAGGTGGTTCACTGCAAATAGCTAACGCTAGCCAAAGCATTCTCAGTAGGCACAGTTGATGTTTCACTGCTTACCGTATGTCGCAGATGTTCTTTCTGGCCAGCTGCTTGATTAGTGACATCTGCCTGACCATCTCGCAGCTCACAATCACCATTGTCCCGCATGCTGTGGCTCCCAGCGCTGGTTTCAGGGGCGCCCCGACGATCCTCGGGAAGCGACAAGAGTCTCAAAATCTTTAATAAGCTCTCCATGATAATTTATGGGTTTCGGTGTTCTTTTTAGTCACTTTTCTCTTCGTTCTCTGCCTGTCTGGCATGGAAAATCTTGTCAGTAGCAATGCTACATCCAACATAGCCGCCAAATTCATGATAGGAAACCTCAAGCCTTACCGCCACGACAACGCGAGAACACCTTCGGTAGGGTTATTTTCAGAAGTTGTAGGCTCCGGACGCTACGATCATGGTTCTTTAAAGCAACTAATCCTGACGCAACTGGATCGTGTACATCATCCACATCTGCTCCTTTGTATCCTAGAAGGTAAGCAAGAGCAGGAAATTTACGCGAGATAAAATCGTACAACACTGTTCCTTGGAGTCAGGTCTCTAGCTGCGGATGACCTTGCGCGGCAGACGGGACAGTTGCAGATGAAGGTTTGACCTCTGGATACTTTTTTGGAGCTACCAATCTTTGTAGAATGTTATGAGGAACGGTGTTGATAGACCAGATGAACTGATCCCAGAAGAACAGCCTTTCGCATCCGGATCGCGATGTAATGAGCCTGACGCAGGCAAGCCGGAATCTTGTTGAGTTGGCTAAGAAATGAAGCTTTTATACCTCCAAGACAGCCGATTATGAGAACTACAAGATTAACTTTGCCGTCATATTACCATCGGCAAGAAGAAATCCCTCAGTCTCCGATCTCAATCCAGCAGACTTGAGAAACATGTTGGACAAACCCATCGAGATGTTCAGCATGTTCTCTTAGTAGAAGCGTATGTTGGGATTCCTATACACGACTTTTGAGCAACAAAGGTGTTAGTGATGCTAGGCCATGTGTAGTATCGCTGGTATAAAATGGGAGGCCAAGCTCCTCTGCGGCCCTATCTGCGGCCCTATCTGCGGCACGGTATAGAAACGCCGCAGCATTGACGACTTAATGTTGATGTAAAAGTCGCATCAGAGAAACTGTGCTATTCAGAACTAAGCAGGCTGTAGCCCGAACCGTTCTTCGATGAAGACACTCCAAGCTTAGCAAGCCTCTACCCACTTTATCGCAAGGGAGGTATATTCGAGGTGCGGAAGATCTAGGATGATGACTTCGATGGATTGTCATCATCTTGTGTGTGCTTCGGTCAAGTTGCATTAATTCATCGACGTTCCATTGTATTTCACCAAACGTGTAGATCAGTATAGGAACGGCCAGCATATTGGTCGCCTGGAACATCCTGATCGTCACGCGAAGATGTAGTTTCTAGTTTTCATTGGTGTGGGTGGATGCAGGTACATTTGTGTAGTCCGAAGCTCATGCCAATCGCTTTAGAGAACCTATTTACCGCCTCCACAAGGATGTTAAGGTCCTCTTTCGAGGAAGCAAAGAGTTTAAGGTCGTCCATGAATAAAAGGTGGTTGACCTTATATTCATTTCAGTTCGGCGGGCCACATAGATATCCAGAGCTTTTGCCTCGAAGCACAATAGATAGAGACAATAGGGAGATGCAGAAAAGCATTGGACTCAGTGAATGTCCTTGGAAGACCCCCTCGCATATGTGATAGAGCTGGTAGTCACTTGTCTATTGTCAGATGTTATGACAAAATCTTGTCCGCCACAAGAGCATACGCTCTTTTATGCATCTCACTATTTTTGTGCACCTCCAGGCACTCAAGGAGCCTAATAAGTAGCGCATGGTTCATGTTATCGAATGCCTTACGGTAGTCAATCCAAGCCATGGACTGATTGCGTCCATGCCTGATCGAGTCCTGGGTAATACACCTTGCTAGTAACAGGTTCTCCCTGCAACCTGCCAACCCTCTCGTGCATCCACGTTATTTAACTATTGCACTCCATACCGCCTCGATAGTTGTTAATATCCTCTCTTTGAGGATGCCAGTGAATAGCTTGTAGCTGGTGTTTAAACAAGCTATGGGCTTGTAGTTCTTTGGACTTGACAAATCTTCGGTCCAAGGGATCAATACCGTGAGCCTTTCCACTAGCCACTGCGGGATGGGTTGTCCTCCGTTTATGAAATTAGTAAATACACGAGCTAGATGTTGGTGCGTGGAAGTGAACTTCTTCCACTAAAAGTTATTGATTTTATAGGGCCCTGGTCCAGTGCTGCTTGATGGTCAACAGTTTACACTTGTTCAGCGTGTGATATGCTTTTCTTAAGTTTTCAGCAAGTGCCCTAACTTTTGGAGTGAATATTTTATTTGATGTTGTGTAGCTAATCGCACACTGAATATTTGATGCATGCCGTCCTGCCGTTTCAATTTTAAACTGAAGCTGCACAATACGCTCGCGAATCTTACTGAGGCGTACTGAAGTATCGTCACTTCCATTGTCGCTAATCACGGAGACTGCCTTCTCGTAAACTTCACAGTTCTGAGTCCAAAGATGAACATCTTCGGGGAGCAAATCGGGGAGAGCAGTATTAGCTTCAGCTAATTTGTCCATCCTGAGAAAGACTTTTTGGTGTTTGTTTGTTTTCCTACTTCTCAGGTTAGCATTATCGGCTATCTGCAAAGGTGGTCTTGCTGAAACGGGTTGTATGTTCGCAGCAGGTTGTTGCTCTTCGAGATAAAGAGCTTCGTATCCGGGTGCATATTGACCCAACATTCATGTAACCTCTGCATAAATCCTCTTCGCGCCTGTGAGTTTCGTTGCCAACAGGTAAGGCTGTCCCTCCTTAGTTGGTTCGACCATTAATGCGATGTTCTTGCGTTTGTCTGGTGCCATTGCCTGGTATTGGGGAGTTAGCTCAATGCAACGTGGCCTTGGTACGGCCTGCGCAGCTCGAAAAGAACTGCTTCATATTTCGCCCGCTTTTTTTCCTCCTTTCCCGTGCTATGACCATCAGCTGGTGCTGAGAATTCAATCACGTGAATGATCTCCGTCTTCAGATCTTGGAGGACAATATGAGGCTTTGTAGCACTGATACGTTGAGTGGTTGAGAAAGAGAAATTTCATTAGATCTTACACTGATCATACTCCACAACGGACTCGAGTGCCCCCTGGGCGTATGGCAAGACGGGCAATAGATGAGCACCATAGAAGTGCCTAAGATGGTAATATAATACATTTAGAGCTGAATTGTGTCTCTCTATTTACCTGTAGCGTGCATACTTTGAGTATCCACTAAGAACATGTCGAAGTATTTCTGGCTCTTGCTTGCACGCTCGGCAGTTGGTATCGCCTACAGGTACATTCATTATACGCTCGCGGTAAACTAAGTTGTCTATAACGGCGTCTAGACAAGGAAAAAGAAATCCATCAGTCTCCGATCTCAATCCAGCAGACTTGAGAAAAATTTGGGCAGACCCATCGATAGCTCTTCTCTACGTATAATGCACACTCTCGCAGAACTAAAAGCACCTTCATTTTTTAAATAAAAAGGGGAATTCTAAAGTCAATTTAATAAATGAAATAAAAATTGGCTAAAGCTTGGTGCAACGCAACGTAAACACGTTGCACCAAGCTTTAACCAATTTTTATTTTATTCATTAAATTGACCGTGGACCGGCATTTTACCGGACCGTGTCGCTCCCGCCTGTCGGGCTGGCATACAGACATCAATGGTGTGCACATTAAGGTGCATATCTGCCGGCACGTCGGTCCGATCGATCGGACCGCGGGCCGGCAGATCGCTTGCAGTCGGTGGGCATTTTCCTATCCGGGCTTGTAGAAATCCCTTTAAGATATACAAGTTAGGAAGCCACTTTTATCGGTGGTGAGAAAAATAGTTGAATTTTCAACTTTTGAAAATGGGAGAAAATTCAAATGTTGAAAACTCAATTTTAAATTTCTGTGATTTTCCGCTGTTCAAAATTCAATTTTCAAATTCCTTTCATTTTTATTACCTGTATTTTCAACAGTTTAAGTTCCAGAAAAAAGCAAATTTTATATAAAAAAAAAGTGTACAAACTGTTATATTCACATATTTCTACATGAGAATTTAATGAATAGAGATTTCAATCCATAAATCGAATTTCGTCTTTTTGCTTTGGAAACTTATTTCTTTTGGTTACAAAATAAAAATCTTATTATTTGGTTGAGAATTTAATTATTCTATTAAAAAGTTATCCTTTTTGGTTGAAATGTTAACGTTTTTCTTAGTTGAAGATTCAACTATTTTCGTAGAAAATTGAACTATTGGGTTGAATAAACTTTTCTGGTGAAAATTCATATTTTTTTGTTGAATATTCAACTCCTTTGTAGAAATTTGGCTTTTTGGCTTGAAACTTTAACAGTTTGGTTGAAATTGTTTTTCTTTTATGACCCAAAAATATTTTTTAGTTGAAAATTCAACTGTTTTGATACAAAACTGAACTATGGGGTTGGAAATAACCTTTTTTGTTAAATATTTATATTTTCGAGATGAAAATTCAACTGCTTTGTAGAAAATTTTGTATTTTTTGCTTCAAACTTCAACATATTCGTTGAAATTATTTTTCTTTCTTGACTGAAGAATCTTCCTTCATTGAAAATTCAACGCTTTTCTTAAATTTTCTCTTTTTTGTTGGAAATTTAATTTCTTTTGGTAGAATTTATTATTTATTTTTTGTTAAAAGGTCAACTGTTTGGTTAAAAGTTAATCTGCTTTGGTCAAAAATTCATTTTTCTGTTTGCAAGTTTATAATTTTCAAATAATAATTAAATGATTTTGTTCTAAGTTCATGTATTTTGTTGAAAATTCATCTTTTTTGGTAGAAAATCAATCTTATTGGTTGCAAATTCAACTACTTGGTTGAAAGTCGAACTCCTTTGTTAATTTTTTTTGAAGATTTATTATTTTATTTGAAAATTTATCTTTTTTAGTTAATAAATCGACTATTTGCTAGAAAATTCATGTATTCTTTTGAAAATTAGTCTTTTTTGGTTAATGTTTTGGGAAACTAATAATCATCCAATGGACTATGAGTAGGAAATTTATTAAAATTTTTTTTTTTAAATCCCAACTCTGAACATCTGCACGTTAGTACCTAAAATTAAATATATCAGCTTTTCTTATTTCATGAATATTTATACAGATGTTTTTTGTCATTGAGGACGTTTTATTATGTGCTGATGTTTTAATAAAAACTAACATTTTACAAGTATTTTAATCATGAACGAAAAGTGCTTCAAACATACTGTAATAGTAGAACAGAATAACTTTTTCATGAGCATGAAAAAAATATTTTGGAATTTGTAGATATTATAAAATATTGTATTCGATGCGATAAAATGCACACGCTTACTCTACTCCTGTTCCTAATCCTTGGCATTGCGGTGTAGTCGACAAAAGCCGAGAAATCGATCACAATTGTAGTTCGTTTCTCGAAGTTCTGAAGAACGATATCAGGCCTCGAGTGTGCAATGGAGACTACTGTCCGAAAATTGTAGTTCCAGAAAATGTAGCACTTCTCGTTTTGGACAATTGACTTCAGGGCATTTTTTAAAGAGAACCTATTAGGTGGAAAAATGACAAAATCGCCCCCCCCTGCATATTTAATTGTGTCGAAAAACATGATGGGTCACAGAAGATTTTATAACAACGTACACGCGTATATCAGGAAAATTGACTTTTTTTTTATTACGACAAGGACTTTAGATATTGAATAAAGAGCTGTCTTTTCGTAGCAGTAATATGTGTTTAATGCAAAAGAATGGTTCGCGTTTCTCTCCTATAACCGCCGATTTTACCGCGAACAAATAAAACATCTCTCCGTGGCTTATTCAGAATATAAATTGACACGCCCTTTCGACATCACCTGTTCAGCCAACTACATTGTTTTCACAGTGTTATGTTCATCTTCCATGTTTTTTCACGTTTCCATAATTTCTCGAAATGATTGTCATATATGTACACATGAATAAGATATGTTTAAATTATTTTCTCAGTGATTGTTTATGACTTGTACTGAACTGAACAAAAATGTCGAATCTCGATAAGTGGTTGAGAAAAGTTAATAGAAAAACCTCATCGAATCACGATCCGAACAATGAAATTAAGAACCTCAAGACAGTAAGTACATGTTCCATACATAGCTTTTTTGACATCTGGAATATATAAATATGAAACTGCCTGTCTTTATATTGTTAGAACGATTCCGAAAACGCAACAAAGACGAATGAAGACGAGGCGGTTATTTCTCCTTAACTCGGTGATAATAAAATTGTTTTCGGTGAGTATTTACGAAACTTGTTTATTTTCCAGAAATTTATTATATCACAGAAAAATTCTATATGGATGTTTATATCATTGATGACTAACAAGAACACAATATTTCAAAGCTTTATTAGATCCCCCCCCTGGCGCCTGGGAAATCACCCTAATTCGGTGAGGCACCAAACCATAGAGAGACTTCTCTATAAAATTTTTGATATACTGGAAATTTGAAAAAAAATTGATTTGATTTTCATGACACAAATTTTTGAAATCAATTCTGAAGGATGCAATGAAGAAGATTTTTGATCCCGAGAATTTTTCAGAAAATTTAGAAGAGTTTGAAGATATTTCTGAACTTGAAAAGTTTTAGAGAATCTTGATAATGTTCTTGAAGTTTTTATATAATTTTCAGAATTGAACAGAATGTCGAAGATTACAAAAAGATTTTTTTCTTGAAATTGATTTGGAAAGTTTCAATAATTCATTTAAATTTGTAACATTTTTTTAATTAAAGCTTAATTGGAATGTTCGATCATTTCGGACCTGAGCTTTTTTGAGAATTTTGATGAATTTTTTGCGAGCATATAAAAAAATCTCAAGATTTCCGAATAGATACGAGGACTCTTCTGGAAAATTCCGAAAAGCTTGAACATTTTTCAGTACTTCAAAGGTTTTAGGGAATCTAGGAAACGTTCTAATTTTCCAATAAATTTTAATGCAAATATTATTAGAAAATTAAGAAAATAGGGTAATGCTATTAAGTTTATTCGTGTATGTTTTAAGTTGATGTTCTGCAAGAAGCACCAAGAAGTTTAAAAAGGACGTCCGACACGTGATACAAGGACTAAAAATTAAACCTTGCATGGACGTTGCAGAAATTTGGTTTTCTTCATAAATCAATCCAAATCGATGGGAATAGTTTCTCTTGCTGAAGGAATTCCAGTTGACGGGGAACAAAAATTGAAAAGAATTGTTGATTATATAGAGTCCAATGTGCACTCCGCTGCAGCAGAAGCTCAAAATTCCGCAGAATTATGGAAGCAACAGTCCAAAAAACATTCATTGGTCAAAACTTTGAAAAATATTGTGCTGGAGTTGCCAATGATCTTATTTCATTATGCTTGGATGTTTACAATGATTCTTTATTAGAAACACTCACAGCTCGTACGTGTCCTGCTCGTTCGCTTGCAACATAACGCGGAAAATCAATTCAATCACAACTAAACGATGCAAGTGACTGGGATATTCAACTTGACAATTTGAATCCTCGAGCATCAACTCTTCGTAATAGAGGTCCCGTTTTTTATGCTGAGATACTCCACATCGTAGAAGTGTTGGAGACGAAAGAAATCGGGGAAATTTTGAAATTCGCAATTCGTGTGTCTACAAATTTATGGAAGTGTTGATCGTTAAAACAAAGACATGCAATATATTGTTGCAAAGTATGTTACCAAAGAAAAACCAAACAGTCATCGAGAATCGTTTCATCGGAGCGATACAAGCCGAAAAGATAGGTGCAGAAGGATTACTTTTAAGCTGCGGCTAAGTCGTGTGGAGTAACTAATGTATCCGCAACCCGAGGACGCGTGCGGTGGCTTTGACATAGATCCTTCGGTTCCATTCCAAAGGAATCGAATATATATATAATATATATATATAACTCGCAGGGCTCCCGACAATGGGTCGGACAACAATGCCGACTACCCTAG
>CAKNYM010024894.1:0-20051 GCA_932195095.1 Andricus curvator
CGGTCCGTTAACATCACTGTGTTCGTGGGCTATGCTTGTTTGCATGCAAATTTTGAAGTAATGTAATCATCAAATTACTAACCTTCATTGAAGGATATCTCTCCAAAGCAAAATGATATCTTCAATAATAAAAAAGCTTTTTAAAGTTTGAGAGTTGTAAAGAATTTTTCGAACTTTTAGGTTAGGCTATCTCAAAAACCTGACGTTCTGGGAAACCTAAAATATTTCCAGTAGATAATATCCGCAAAAGACTTTAGTTACCAACAATATTGATCTGCAAAGTCATTCCACACGCCAACCTTTGTCACATTTGCGTAGGGAAAATGTTTGGCAATAGCCCTTGGTATATGACCGGCAAACGCCGGTAATACAGTTGTCATGCCAAGATCTCTCATTCTGCGAAGGATCCGATGTTGTAAAGAAATAGTATGAACATGCCAAGATGAAGTTAGTGGGCCGCCCCATCCTCTTATGTTGCCCATTCTCGACCTAGAATCAAATAATACTGAATTTTCATAAAATGTAATAAGCAATATGCAATATTTCAAAGAATTTGGCATTAATACCCATTAACGAACATTATCTTTTATTATGTGAGCATTACTGTATGTTTTGTTCCAGTTCACAAAAATCGATTCTGAAACGTCAAGAAAAAAAGTGAAAACATCATTCTGTAAACGATTCTTAAACTTAACAGAGAAATTTACTTGTTTCAGAGAGCACTTTCAAAAAAAATATGCAACATGAATGCATGCTATAAACTAAGAAATCGGACCGGCTTCAAAGTTCTCTATGAATCAAGTAAATTTCACCAAAATAAAAGAGCCGTCAGTTTATGATTTTTTAATTTAGCGAACTCAAGCTTTGTTCTGCATTTTACTTTCTGAGGTGTAATTGATTTTTCAAATCACTACCTACACCTATTTTCATTATTTTCATTATTTATTTGAAAAAATATTACTCTTAGAAGAAAGTATTCTATGGACAAACTGTGCATTTCATGAAAATGTACATCTTCTTTGTAGAGAATATTTCTTGAACAATTTTTTCGTTTTGTATTAGGGCTAATGAATCAGAGTCAAAAATGACACGAATTGTGGATAGGCTTAAATGTCCATCTCGCTTTCACCTTACAGAAAAAAATTAAAAGTCAAATTTGCAATATTTTTTGCATACCGGAAGGGATTTGACAGTCGCCTGTCAAAGTTGTTAAAGCTTAAGTAGCTTCATAACGAGAAATCCAATGGTCTACGAAAGCTCGAAAGACTGTTAAGGCTTCAATATTTTTAAGACGCACAGTTTCAGGTCAGAGTCGTTCTCCTGAGTTTTGGGAAGGCCTCTCATACTTCAGTCGGCGGGTAGGCATATCGCTTTAACCCGAGAAAGGGTGTCGGCAACAAGGTTATCAACACCCGGCAGATGTTCGATTTTCGTCGTAAATTGGAACCCTGCATTTCTGATCATTAATAAAATGCTTCAAGTACTTTATAGATTCGAAAACTACTGTGAGTTCGCAGTCGTAAGCATTTTAGACAGGTTGTTTCTATACCCGTATCCGGTGGTTCGGTAACGTGACGTGTTTTGGCATCGATAACAGAGTGTTTAAGAGGAGTTGGGTTGGCAAGAACCTGCGTGCCATTGACAAATGCCTCTTCAGCCTTCTTATTTTAAGTTAGTCCTCTGTTATCATTGTTACACGATTCGCACAGATAGCAATGTAAGGGTGCCTGAACGTCGGCAGCATGTTGTACGCTTGAGTGATAGAAGTTTGCTAAGCCAATAAATCTATCTATTTATAACCGTCTTGGCTGTTTAGGTAAGCTAGAAACTCTATTTCCGATCTGCGGAACTTTCACTTCCTAACATTGAGATGAAGAGAGGAATCCATGAAACGTTAAAAAACAATATTTAGTTGCTTAGCATGCTCCTCGTGACACTCAGAAGGGACGAATATGTTACTGACATACGCAAAAGCGAAGACAAAATCTCCCAATACTTGAAAGATGTACCGCTGGAACGATTTGCCGGCGTTTCTAGGGCCGAAGCTTATGCCGACGTACTCGTATTGGCCAAACGGCGTACTCACGGCTGTCTTTGGAATATCGTCGGGTGCGAACGGTATTTGGCGTTAAACCATGGCGAGATGGAGCTTAGAAAACATCGATTTGCCATGCAAATTATCCAAGAACTCTAGGCAATGCGGGACAAGGTATTTATCTGGAATTTTCGCGGCGTGACATATGGATGGGTGCTGCTCGGAGCACAGCCCATAGTCGACACATGCCATCTTGTGGCATTTTCGAGAAATTACTTTTTGTGACTGTCAAGATTTTCGAGTAGGGTTAAGACCGATCTCTGGGGGACTCACCCCGAAGATGCTCACATCTTTTTTGCCAACCAGCAACAAAGAAAGATCAAAATTTGTATCAATAAGAAAAAGAAGTCCGGAATTGCGGTCGTGAATATGGAGACTTATGGAACTGGATTTGCCTAATCCGAGGTACTCCATACGAGAACAATCCCCTCTTTGAGGGCTAAATGGTGCAACCTCCGCAGTTAAAACTGCAGAAGCGGTTTAACAGAAGGGTAGGTTTCCCTTCTTCTGATATCAAGTTTCAGGCCAAGTGTCTTGGCCACCTGCTCCGCGGCTTCGTAAAGAAACGCTCTTTGTCAATCATCCCGTGATTTCTGATCATTTCTAGGAGAGCATCTCTTCCATTTGCAACGATGTGAGCTGTACCCAGAAAAATTTCGTTATGAAGAAACTGGAGATATATGCATGGCCTTACGCGTACCGATATCCAGGTCCGCAAGCTCGTGCTTTGAGGATGGATCTACCCCAAACGAGTAGAATTGAACCGGGAATATCCTGCAATAAACTGGAATATCTCGTCTACGAAAAAATATTTTTGTTAAACAAGTTCTTAACAGTTAACGCTAACAACAATTGGATCATGGATTCAAAAGTAACCCAGAATTTTACCAGTTTTTTTAAAGTCAGAAACAGTTCAAGAGCTGATTCAGACTTAAAAGATCCTGTCTGTAAACGGAAGTTAAAAAAAAGAAGTCTGTAAACGAAGGGTTAATTGCAAATCAACAAATAAGTTTCATCAAAATATCTTGCTAGGTTCTTAGTTATATTATTTTGTAATTAGGGCCATGAAAGTGACAGGGAGGAGTGTGCGTGTTTTTTGAAAGGATCGGGCTAGGGGGAGGGGATAGAGTGATCGTAAGTGCATTTCCTTTTTGGTCGAGGGCAATTCGGAATATTGTTTGCAATAAGTTGATCTGAAGCAATGTCATATCGGAATTTGGTAATGTGGATGCCCATGCATGGGTTTGATATCCCATCCAAAATTGTTTTAAATTTATTTGGTTACGTAAAAAATGGTACCGAAACCCGGGCCTCATATTTCGGAAGAGTTGGAGCGATTCGTTAGGCGTTTGGTCTTGCAATCGAAAGGTTGTAAAATCAAGGAGTCATTATTTGTAAAAAATGTCTGTACATTTCGCCGTGAATCATGGCCTCATCAGGTTAGAATTTGTTTAATCTATATGAGAATTAGTAAGTCAAAGCATGAAAATGAGTGTATACTTAATTTTAGATACCAATTTTTTTTTTTAAATAATTGTACTTACAAGAAATTTTTAAAAAACTTGGATAAATGATTTTTCATTCAAATGAAAAACGTATAGGAGTTCATGACAAAATTATTGTTCGAAAGAGTGATGATAAAATTTGTTGAAAAGAGTTTTCTATATGTTGTAAATTATGAAGTTACATTTTTGTTGATTATTTTAAAGTTAAACTATTGATTTTTGTTGTAAATTTGACCAAATTTAGAAAAAACTGTAGCACAGCCACATGATTGTGGTCTGCTCCAAAAATTTAGGATAGGAACTAAAGAGATTGTTAAGTTTAATAATTTAATTAAATTTCTGGAAAGTTTCAATAATGTCGTGGTATATTACACTAACAAGGAAGGTACTCCAGGTGTCCCTCGCCGATTTGATTCTACCTGATATATGTTGTAGTACTAAAAAAAACTAAGCAACACGTATTTTTTCTATCTGCGGAAAAACACTTTAAGGGGATGAAACAGCCCCTCGAAGATAGGGGTCGCAAGTGTCGATTGTATAGTTATGTGTATAAACAAAAAATTGATTTCGACCAAACCTACTGGAAAAGTTTCCTTGTGATGAAAGATGAATAACGTAATTTTCTCAACAACAAAAAACGAAGGGGGTAAAAGACCCCTACACATTTTTAATGTTGTGCTGAAAATTGCTAAATTTACAGGAAAAAATTTAAAATATATATATTTTGGACTTGAAACAAAAATAAAGTTGACGTGTTTCGTCAAAATTAAAAAAAATATATTTATGGGGGTAGATACCCCTAAAAACTCTTTATTTTGTGTCTATGATAATATATACTTTCCATACACAAAAAAATTAGGAAATTAGTTTTATAACGAAGGAAGTAAAATAGAGTCCATCCAACATGAATAAAAAAATTACGCGAGGGTAAACCACCCCTACATATTTTTAAATTTGCTGAAAATTGCTGGATTCATAGAACAAAAATTTTTAAAAATATATATTTTGCACTTGAGACAAAAATAAAGTTGACGTGTTTCGCCAAAAAAAATGCTAACATGATGTTACGAGACGTAACGCCCTATTTTATTATTATTATATATACATATTACGACTCGGGAAGAGCTCGCCATAAACTCATTGTACCACTTCCGGTGAAGATCAGCTACCAAGAGTTAAGAATGCTTTAACTCTTCAACTGTACTACTTCCGGTGGAGTTCAGCTACCAAAGGATACAGACAGCCAATAAATCCGATATGAAAAGTGTCCCTGTTAAGCAAACACACTTGCTGACGAGGTCAACTAACCAAGCGGAATTTCCAAATACGAAGCATAAATGTTGGTGGAAACAGCAACCCATAAAACATAGACGAATCCTCTAACCAATCACCAGGTCCACTTCCTGTCGTTGGGTCACCTAGATGAAGAACAAGATAAAAGACCACTGTTTATTATTATATTATTACCTTGGGATTACTGTGTTTGTACGGATCTAATTCTTGAGAGGATTCCTCTCAGCTTCAAATCAACTTGAGAAAGTGAGTAAGAAATATTCTAAAACAGCAAACGATCTCCTTTCCAAAATCCAAAAAGATCATTAGGTAATTTATACTTTCAGTTGCTCTCGTCAATTTCTTCCTGATTAATAAATAAGTGTATAACCAACTTTGTTTAGTATTATCATTGGCATCCTCATCCCACTAGAATAAATTATTCTGACAAAACGAGGAATTAGGGAAAAAATAAAGGGAATTGATTGATTAAATGATGGGTTACGAATAATATTTCTTGCTTAATTGCTTAGGACATAACATAATCCCTTTATTATTTTTGGTGCATCGGCCGGGAAATCAAAGCCAATGATATCATATAGAAATAATTTTGAATATTTATCGTCTAAGGAAAATTTTCCGTTAGCTAATTTTTGAAATACTTATTTTTGCAAAACTCTATTGAATAATTAATTTTTTCCAATCAAAAATCATAAACACGAGAGGTTTTGGAGAGGCTTCATTCCTTATTTCATACAATTTTATTATTAAGTTCTTTTTCTGTTGAATTGATTATTTATACACACTGATATATCCATACTCTACCACGGAAACAAAAAATGGAGAATGGTTTTGGATTTTAGAAAACTTAATGAAAAAACAATAGGCGATTCTTATCCTTTGCCAAATATAACAGAAGAAAATCAACTAGGCGGTGCTCAATATTTCTCAGTATTTGATTTAGCTTCTGGTTTCCATCAAATTAAAATGCATCCGGATGATGCACACAAAACTGCATTTTCCACCCCCTACGGGCATTATGAGTTTGATCGTATGCCTTTCTGTTTGAAAAATGCCCCAGCTACATTCCAGCGCTTAATGGACTTAGTATTAACGGGGTTACAAGGAACAGAATTGTTTGTTTATCTCGATGATATTGTTTTATATGCTGATACTCTTGATGAACATGAGAAAAAATTTAATAACCTCATGGACCGATTACGTTCTGCTAATTTGAAATTACAGCCAGATAAGTGCGAATTCTTGAGACCTGAATTAGGTTATTTAGGTCTTATTATTGATAAAGACGGTATACGCGCAGATCCGAAAAAACTCGAAGCAGGTCGAAAATTCCCGATCCCCAAAAATGAGAAAAATATCAAGCCAGTCCACTGACACAACTTTTAAAAAAGGATACTCCGTTTAATTGGATATGCAATAGGAGCAATTTTATCTCAGGGTACCGTAGGAAAAGATACACCAGTAAATTATACATCACGAACCTTGAACGATGCAAAAAAAATACAACACTTATCAAAAAGAGGCTTTAGTAATTATTCGTGGGGTACAGCAATTTATACCTTATCTTTATGGACGAAAATTTACTTTGGTCACTGACCACGTACAACTGGTGTGGTTTCAGAATTCAAAAGACCCATGCTCTAAAGTTACGAGGTAAGACTAACGTTAACACAGATGCCTTGTCTAGGAACCCTGTTGATGATCCTGAAAATGCAAACATAATAAATTATATGAATCTTACGAAATCAATGGCAGACCTAACGAATGTAATTAATCATCTTATAAATAATCGATTCAACGATAATAATCCAGCGTTACAATGGAACGCCATGATAACTAGGGGAGCATCAAAAAAGCAAACGCAAAAAGAAAAAATGAACAAGAATGAGAAAATTAATCATAAGAATAAAATAAAAAATACTACTGTCCAAGAAATAGAAGAAGAACTCAAAGATAAAGAAGAAAAAGAAGAGAAGGAGCTAGAAGAAGACGGAGAAGAAGAAAAATCTGCAAAAAATGTTAAGGTAAAAAAGCGTGGTAGGCCAAGGAAGACTACCACTTAAGTAAAAAGTAAAAAGTTGTCACCTGCCAAAAAAGGAAAACGAGGTAGACCCATAAAGGTAGAGAAAAATAAGGAGAAAAAAGGTAAGAAGAAGCAAAAATTTTATAATAAATCAGATTCAGAAGAAGAAATTCTGTCTGATCCAATATATGTTCCAGCAGAGTAATCTAAGAAACAAAAATACACAAAGAAAATTAGGTCAAGAAACTCAAGTCTTAAAGACTCTGATAGTTCTACCAGGAGGATTTTGAAGGAATCCTCTTTGATCCATTTTATATTCCAACAGAGGAATGTCAGAAGAAAAAACATATTAAGGAAAATAACCCAAAATGTTCAGAAGAGAAAAAAGAAGAATTAGAATACTTATCAACAGGAGATGAAAGCTCCAATGATTCACAAGAAGAAGAATTTGAAAATTTATTTGTGGCCAAAGGTTCTCTAGATGAAGCAGACGAAACAATCCCTTATGAAAAAGAATGAAAACCACTTAACAAATATGAAATTAAGGAAGCCGAAAAACAGAAAGTTCCAGAGGATGGAAATTTATCTCCACCACAGCCTCCACCCGAACCCCCTTCACCTCATACTTTACCAGTTAAACGAAATATTACGAGAAAGAACGTAGTAGAATGCCGTGATCAACTACCAATGCGGAAAGACAATTACACATATTTTATTTCAGTTGACGGAAACCCTCGTGATAACGGTTCAAGAGCATTAGCAAAAAGAGAAAAACTACCCAAATTTGTAAACCTTTAAAGAGGAGTCGCAAAATATATTAAAAAGGGTCAACAATACCACATAGGTCTGCCTATTGAAGGCGGGAATTTATGCGAAACTTTAGAAAGTATAAAGTTAACAATATTTTCATTGCATTCATTAACAAACAAATTAAATTCGAAAACAATTAGTGTAGCTAAAACTGCTCAAGTTCATCACGTACTTTGGGACGAAATTTTAACAACATTTGATGCAACCTTTGCTGAATCATCTACAAAAATTATAATATGTATGGGTATCACACAATATCCCACAAAAGATCAACGTATAGAATTAATTGAAGAAGCTCATTCTTCTGCAATAGGCGGTCACAAGGGAATTACGAAAACATATAATAGAATACGTCGAAATTATTTTTGGGAAAACATGAAGATTGACATCCAGAAGTATGTCCAAGTATGCTTACAGTGCCAGCTTAAAAAATTAGTCTGGGTTAAAACAAAAAACCAAATGGTGATAACGCACACCCCAGGAACCGCGTTCGAAAAAATAGCAATGGACATTGTAGGTCCCCTCCCAGTTACAAAAATGGGCAATGAATATATACTGACTATACATGATCCAACAAACTATGGTCTCGCCACGCGCAAGTAAAAAAAATTCAACCAATCAGACGGCTCCCTAGTTAGACCCGACTACCCTTCCATCTTGGCAGTTGGCTTCGCGTTCCGTTCGCGCCAGTGCAGCGAGTATGGTGGAGGTACTCGGGTAACGCGAAGTCGAACGTATTTGAGCATCGAAGTGGCGGGACCATAGTCCTATACAAAATAATTTTACAAAATATTCACTAGCAATAGCACTCCAGAACCATCAAGCAAGTACGATAGCCCATTCGTTTGTGAAAAAATCTATAAGTCTATTTGGATCAGCGAAAGGAGTTCTAACAGACCAGGGTACAGACTTATTGAGTAATTCAATGAAACGATTAACCAAAAGATTCCGAATTAGGCAATTTAAGACCACAGCTTTTCACCCTCAATCTAACGGATCCATTGAAAGGTCACATCACGTTTCAGGGGAATATTTAAAACAGTTTGTAAGCAAGAATGCTGAATGGGATGATTGGCTAGAGCTTGCTACATTTTCATACAATACAAACGTACACGTCGGAACAAAGTGTACTCCGTATGAACTAGTTTGTGGAAAACTAGCACGTCTTCCTTCAAGCGAACCTCCATTGGAACATGAAAAACTAGAAACATATGATCATTACTTGACAAAATTAATAACACGCCTGCATGAAATGCGCGAAATAGCCCGAAATAACTTAATATATGCAAAAGAGAAATCAAAAATCTACTATGATAAAAAAGCTAATCTTCCAAATTTTAAGGCAGAAGATAACGTTTTCTTATTAGAAGGTGGAAAAAGACGCAAATTTGCAAACCAATATTCAGGACCATACGAAGTTTCAGAGGTGTTAGGAAAAGGCGATGTAAAAATAAATATAAAAAATAAAACAAAAATAGTCCATTATGGCCATATTTGTTTATAACAAGGATTTACAACCGGGACGATTGCAACATTCCTACATAGGAAACAAATATAATGGAACCATAAGGGATATTATTCTTACAATAAGGACACGAGGACCATTGGCATTTCATAATTTAATTTTAAGTCTTCGGAATTCAAACCAACATCTTTTAGCAGACTTATTAGAATATAAAGTTTATGATTGAACTCTGATAAAAGACCATAATAAATTATCAGTAAAACCTAGAAATAAAATGTTCTTAATAAAACCATTATTAAACAAAAAACACCCTCTTCCAGATAATGGAATTTGGAATAGGCGGCTTCTTAATGATCCTTTGGGTGGTGTCAATGATAAACCCGATAGAAGGCTTCATAGGATACGATTGTGGGTCCTCTCAATTAAACATTACAACATTATCGCTATCAAAGGTAGGAGAATGTGACATACCCAAACCTCAAATTCATGTAACACCAACATATATCCAACTTATACAAGTCAGTGGATTTACATTACAAAGAGTTATACAGTGTAATGTTGAAATTGATCGTACGATTCTACACTGCGGTATGTACTCTCACACTTCTGCAGTAAGTAATGGTATGAGTCAGTACATACACGAAGTTACTCGGGACGAATGTGAGAAAATGCATTTAACAGGAACGTTCATGATAACTTCAACAGCACAGTTATCAAAATTAGCACTTAATACAACCTCACATCATACAGTACTATTGGCAGGTGATTTGCAGCCAAATGGGTATTGTTCAGGTACCCAGTTCTCAGACCCTTTCGGCATCTGGTATAACGTTGTAGTTCAAGCTGAAGTTAAAATAACATTATTAGAACATTATGCTCAAGTACATATAAATACAAATAAAATACACCTGCAGTCAGGAGTCGCTTGTTCACTTACTGAAACTCAATGTATAGATAGAGAAGGTGGACAAACATTTTGGAACGCATTACCAGACGATGTATACAACTTTAAAAAATATGAAGTTTTATACGAACGTATGGCATACAGAACAATCGATAACAGCACCCAAAATTCGGAAATATTGTATTCCCTAACAACTGAGGATATAACCTTTGTATTAGCAGAAAAGGGAAGAGACGCGGTTTGTCATTTTATTTTTATTCGAACAGAGCACCCGAAGTTACTTATTCTAGAGACTAGACCAGGAAACACACTCTTGGGGAAAAAAAACCTCTTATCCAAAATATGGACATATTCACATATGTAAACTCGAAATTTTTTTATGTGGAGAGACATATTAAAACTGAAGTACTAGGACTCTATCGTGACGTTTTGACACGTTGCCAATTGGAACAAAAAGTTATCAAAAATTCCTTAACTTTAGCCACCCAGGCACCTGACGAATTCGCATTCCATTTAATGAAAGAACCAGGTTATATGTCAATTTTAGCAGGCGAGGTACTGCATATAGTAAAATGCGTACCGGTAGAAGTAATACACAGAAAAACAGACGAGTGTTATTTACAACTCCCCGTACTTAAGGGAAATAAAACATATTTTTGACTCCCCACACACACTTTTTAACATTAGTAAGCACTCAAATAGATTGTAATCCATTACTACCATCCATGTACCAATTAGGAAAAAAGTGGTTTCAAAGGTTACCAAACTTAGTCCCAGCAATAGATCCCATTACAGTAAAGCCAGAAACAAAAAAAAAACCCTTCATCTGTAGCTACCAGTGGGATATATTCTCAAAGAGATCTAGAAAAGCTTCGTGACCACATTATGCTCCCAGCCGAAAGACCGATAATATTAAATACCCTAGCTCGTGGCATAAGGGGCCAACAAGTCTTTCCATCTTATAGGAGCACTTTAGGATTCAGCCACTAACCTATTACTGCATTTAGGAACAAATAAACCACCGCCCAAAGATACTCCATCAGAAATAAGGCCATCGGCCCCACAGGAAAATAATAAACTTCTCGATCAGGCTAGAGACACTGGCGACCAGCATCGCAGTAACAGGAACAGACAGACTAGCGACGAGAGTCCAGGTTACAGGAACAGAGTTACTGGTAACGAAATCTCAGGTAATAAGTATAAAGACGTAAATATACAACTCTACCCAAATACAGAATTACAAAAAATCTCAACATATCAAAACAACTCTTTCCATTGATGAAAATCCAGATGTCATCATGACGGCTGAAACTTTTATGACCCTGCTAAAAGATATACTTCAAGAAAAGGGAGAACCTAATTCCTACCCTTAGTACAAACTTACATCGCGGACCAGCAGGAAATTTGTTCTATTCAGTCGAAATTAAGTATAAAAAATTCATACTACTAAGTGCAGCATACGACAGATACCTAGCTAATAAAACAGCAATAGATAATTTAGTTTCGATTTTAACAGAAAATACTAATTCAACTCGAAATTTTAAGAACACCCCGTTTGGAATAAATATTTTGGAAAAATTAGGAGAGTTCTGCAAAGAAAGAAAACTTCCTTTGCCGAAATATGAAACCATGCAAATTAAAACGTCAGATAGATAGTTAACCTGGGTGATAATATGTACTGTAGGAGATATTAAGCAGACAGGTGTGTCGGACAGCCTCATAGTAGCTAAAGCTTATGCGGCCTTGAAAATACTATCGACCCTATATATTACCGGGAAACACACAAGATCATCTGTTGAATCAATAAATAATTCACTCAAAGAACTCAACACTAGCACCTTTTTGCCTTCATTTATCCAAGAAGGAAGCTCAGAAAAAATTATTAGACAAAATCCTACTCGAAGAAAATATAAAACTAGTAGCAAGCCTCAACAAAAAGAGGATATTACAAAATTAATTAACGCAGGTGCCTCTACCTCTTATGCTGAAATCATTAAACAACCAACTCTTAATAACACAAAATATCAAATCATAGAACCCAATAACTGGCGTGAGACAATTAATAAAAATAAGGGAAAACACGTTGAAACAAGCAAAAGCTTAAAAAAATGTAATTTTTGTAAAAACAGACCCTCGAACCATTATAATAAAGTATAAAACAAAAAATATACCCAGCAACAATGATAAAAGAGTACGAATACTATAAAGTACCACGAATTAAATTTCTTTTCCTCTTCCCCTCCTCTTTACAATCACCCTGCATGAATTAACTATAAAAGTATTATATTATATTCTTTCTACCTTTTATTAATTTGTAATCAAATACTAATAAAACTTTCTGTTTTAGGATTCAAAAAGCGAGAAGCACCATGGCAAAAACTTACATCAAAAGAAGTTTCCAAACCTTGATAATATTATTTCTATTTTCAGTTGTACGCGCATCCTTTCAGAATTACCCTTTTAGCCATACACCAGGCATTTATTTCGAAACATTAGCAAAAATGAAAGTCGTCTCTAACGAAGTTTATTTAGTATCTTACTTCGATACAGAAGATATTTTAAAATTTGAATCCGATTTAATAGAAAGCTTCAAGCACTCGTTACCACCTTGTAAACAGTACATACATAATTACAGTAAAAATCAAGCAAGAATGAAAATTAAATATCAACAAGAAAAAGTCGTGAACATTAACAACAAATTGAACATTTTTTTAATAACACATTCAATTTCAATTCCACAATGAATCTGCCAGACTCAAACGAAGCAATTCATCAGATTCTTACAACAATAAAAAAAAATGGAAATTAGGGGAAATAAAACTTTTCTATGGAAAGAAAGGTACATTTATATCGCAAAAAATTCATTTTTAATGGAAAAATCCAAAACAAACGACATTAATAGTAACATTTTACCTTATAATAAATAGACAAGTAAAAACCCTAATGTAAATACGAATATGCACAGTACCTATGTAACGGAAACCTAGTTTCAATGGAAAAAGTAATTGACAACTATATCGAAATTACAGAACAGCTCACAGAAACTTTAATTTTTGCTACAAACAACTTATTCCATCCCTTAATCTTGCCAAACTTCCCTCCCAAGACACTCCAAGAAATTTTTTCACGAATTTCACCGAGCCCTAATCTTTATGACGTAATCAAAGGTTCCACTTTAAAATATCTTAAATTGGGAAAATACTTAGTTTTTATCCATACCCTTTTGGCTATTTCCCCAAGAGACATAACACTTTTTACAGCATATCCATCTCCACAGTCTAAATAAGGATCAAATATTAGCAATATACATTAAACCCCAATTTAATTATATCAGCCTATTTGAGGATAACGAGACTTACTTCGTAACAAATGAAAACCCTTTAAAAGAGTCATATGAAACTATTTCAGGAAGAATCTGCCTTATTACCCCCCTCACAAAGAATATAAAAAGCGACCCCATTTGCGAAGCTAATCTACTAATTCAATCAGCACCATATAAATGCCAATTATACAATTAGCATCCAAAATACAGGGATATTAGAAATTAAACCAAGCTGCCAAATTTCATATGGCACCAATACTCTAAAAACAAAACAAAAAAACAAAAACGCCTTAACGCAAAAATCCAAACACCTTATTACACCATTGACCTTAACGAAATAGTTCTTATCTTATCTAAATTGAATTTTAACGATACGAACCAATACATGAAGAGCAAAACAGACATTCCGATGTCCACCCTTGAATTGAAAATAATAAAATCAACCCGGATGCAACAAACATCCAAGACATTGGAAAATATTAAAAAGCTCTACCAAGCAAACAACATATAAGAACAAAAGTACATCATTATTATAAATATAATTATAATTATAATCATTCTAATTTTAGTCATTTGAAAATATCAGACATACTCAAAAAAGCTTAAATTATTATTTAAACAAAATGATAACTATTTATATAAAAACATGGAACTAGAAACCGGGGAAATGGAAACCCTAAACGAAACGGTAATTAATAACGCAAATACCGAAACATTAGTCTAAATATCTAGAACTAGATTTTGCCAGGAAATTACCTGAAGTAAATTCTAAAAACGAATAATTTATAGTTATAGAATTTTTTTTTTGCTCTTTTTTTACTTATCGATCACAAATTATAAACTTAAAATTCTTCTTTATAAAAATCGTTTTCCTCTTATCAAATGATACAAAATTATTATATAATAAATTTCTTTTTGGAGTTCTAAATCAATTATTTTAACCAGCCAAAACATTTAAGTGCAGCTGAATTTTCATGTATATACTCAATTGAGGCACCTAGAGCAAGAGTCGAAAAATTATCATTGGTCAGGAAAAATACGATCGAAAAGCAGTTGGAGCAAGAAAAAGACAAGTTTCGTTCCGCTGTAAAGACGAACAGAATGAAGTTGGAGGAAAACAGCGACAACGGAGTCGCTCTTTTCCTCCAACTTAATTGCGTTCGTCTCTACCGCGGAGCAAAACTTGTCTGTTTCTTGCTCCAACTATTTCGATTTCTATCTATTCACGAAGGATTCTCATTCAGCTCTTAACCCTTCGCAGGATATTTTGGGAGTGTTCAAATATCTATACAGAATCGATGAGTTGTAGTAAGTTTATGTATCGATTTGATAAGTTCTAAGTCTTATAAATTCATGTTTCAATTATTGCAAATGTTTCTCTAACCTTGCTTTTGAAGTATTTATTAGTGATACAATTTCAGAAACTTCACAGGATTTTTCAAAAGTTGGGAAAACGTCTACGATACTTTTCCGTCAGTCTATAATTTTTTTTCACAAATGATTTGATAATTATTCAGAAAAATTCGTGTTTCAGCGAGGTTTTAAGACTTCTTATCATAATATACCTAGACAGAGGAATTTTTTGTTACTGTAAAAATTTCGATAGGAAAATAAAAAAAAAAAAAATTTTCAAGATAAATTGTTTTCCCCCACAGCGTTATAGGCTTCAATAGAAAAAACTAAATTTGTTATTGTAAAAATTTCCATGGCAAAATTTTTAAGAAAAAAATTTCATGAAAATTTTTTTTTTCCTGTGCGCGTTATAGGTTTCAATAAAAACAACTAAATTTGTTATTGTAAAAGTTTCGGTCGGAAAATTAAGAAAAAAAAAATGTCGAGAAATTTTCTTTTCCCCACAGTTTTATTTATAGGCTTCAATCAAAACGACTAAATTTGTTATTGTAAAAAATTCGATAGCAAAATTGAAAAAAAAAAAAAACAAATTTCGAGAAAATTTTTCTTCTCCAGAGCGTTATAGGCTTCAATAAAAACAACTAAATTTGTTACCATAGATTTAAAGGAGGTTTTTTGGGTTTTAATCGTGTGCAAAGCTACGAATCTGACCTGTGGGGCCTGGTTGAACTTGATTGGCCAATCAAGTCCTTTTTTAAAAACCCGGGAGGACGGAAAGCCAAATCGGATAGGTATTATATCCATTGTCCCTATTGATGTTATTTGGGTGTTTAAAGATTTCGATTGCCTCTCTGTGTTTTCTTAGAAAAATATTGTACGTTTTTGCGTAGACGGTTGTTTTGTCAAATAAAATGCTATGTCCTGTTTCCAGATGATGTTCAGCTAGTGCTGATTGCGTAAAATGTTTTACACTCTCATGTTACTTTACACGTTGGCTCACCGCTCTCACAGTTTCTCCAATATAGACTTTGCCACAAGAACAAGGGATTTTATATGTTCCCGTATCACTGAGAGGTGCCTTTTCATCTTTAGGGTTGTTTAGAGGTTGTCCTATTTTCGCAGGTGGTTTAAATATGGTTTGGATGTTGTGTTGGCTGAGAATTCTTCCTATTTGTTCTGTGATACATTGTATGTAGGGTAGGATGGTAGTCGTTTTTCTCTCCCTTTCTTGAGTAGGTTGTGTTGACTTGTTTTTTTAGCGTATTTTCTTATTGCTTTATCAATTTGTTTGTTTGTGCAATCGGTTTGTATTAGGATTTGTTTAACATTTTGTAATTTCTTTTGTAAATTATCTTTATGTGGGTGGGTTTTCTGTGAACTCCATGTCCTAATGTGTTATCAGATCTTTTCTAAATCAGCACGTCAAAGAAAGGCAATTTTCCGTTTTGTTCAATTTCCATGGTGAACTGGATATTAGGGTGTGATTGATGAAATCGAACAACTTATGTAGTTCATCTATTCCATGTCACCAGATGAAAAAAAATGTCGTCAACGTAACGGCACCAAAATTCCGGTTCAAGCTGAATTGGTTAAAGATTTTAGTTTATAGATTTTCCATAAAGATTTTGGCTATTACAGGTGAGATTGGAGATCCCACTGCTGCTCCTGAGGTTTGTTCGTAGAATTGGTTGTTGACAGAGAATTATGTGTTATTGGGTCAGTATTCTATCAAAGGTGTGAGATTGAAGGGGAAGTTTGCAAAGAATTCAAGAATATCGATTGTATCGGAGATTGGTACTTTCGTAAAGAGAGATACTACTTCGAAACTCACTAGGACGTCTTGGGGTTGCATGTGAATCTGTTGTATCTTTCTGATAAAGTCAAAAGAGTTTTGGACGTGTGTGATAGAGTTTCCTGTAAAAGAATTCAGTTCTTTGGCGAGAAAGCGTGCTAGGTTGTAAGTTGGTGAGTTTATTGCGCTGACGATCGGTCTGAGTGGAATGTTGTTTTTGTGGATTTTTGGAATTCCGTAAAGATTTGCAGAGATGGGATTAGTAGGTATTAATTTAGATATTGTTACGTTGTCAAGTTTTGAATCTTTTAGAAGGGTTTCTGTTTTCTGACTATTGTTTTTGTGGCGTCGTTTTTAAGTTTTTTTATATGTATCGTCAGTTAGAAGGTCCATGATTTTGTTGTTATAATCTTCTTTATTCATTATTACTGTTGTGTTGTCTTTGTCTGCGGGTAATATCATGATGTCTTTATTCTGATTGAGTTAATAATCCAATCTCTTTCAATAACCATTTCTACAAACAAACCTCAGGAGCAGCAATGTGAACTTCAATCTCACCTGTAATAGCCAACATCTTTATGGAAAATCTAGAAACTAAAATCTTTAACCAATTCAAGCTTGAACCGGAATTCTGTTGCCGTTACGCCGACGACACTACTTACGATGAACTACATAAGTTCTACGAGTTCATCCAACAATTACACCCTAATATCCAGTTCACTGTGGAAATAGAACGAAACGGAAAATTAGCTTTCTTCGACGTATTGGTTTACAAAAGATATGATAAGACATTAGGACACGAAGTTTACAGAAAACCCACACATACAAACAGATACCTACATGCCTCCTCCCACCACCACCCATCACAAAAGCAATCGGTCATCAACTCCCTTGTATACAGAGCTGTCTCCATAACAGATAAAGATAACTTACAAAAGGAATTACAAAATGTTAAACAAATCCTCATACAAAACGATTACACAAACAAACAAATTGATAAAGCAATAGGAAAATAAACTAAAAAAACAAGTCAACACAACCTACTAAAGAAAGAGCGCGATGAGCAGTCAGCAATAGCTGAGCATCATGTCGAAAGACGACATAGCATTTTATTTGACAAAACAACCGTCATCGCAAAAACGTACAATATTTTTTCAAGACAACACAGAGTAGCAATCGAAATCCTAAAACACCCTAATAACATCAATAGGGACAAAGGATATAATACCTATCCGATTTGTCTTTCCGTCCTCCCGGGTTTTTTTAAAAAGACTTGGCTGGCCAATCAAGTTCGACCAATCCCCACCATGGGGCGCTCTGGCCAATCACAGGCATCGTAGAGAATATATATGAGAACAATATAACCTGAAACATCAGTTTGAGGTCAGCCCTGAAGAAGTGAACTGCAGTGTTCACGAAACGTTGGCAAGATTCGTAGTTTTGCAGATATTTGAAACCCGAAAAACTTTCTTTAAATGTATTATAACAAATTTAGTTGTTTTTGTTGAAGCCTATAACACTGTGGGGGAAACAATTTTCTCGAAAATTTTGTATTAATTCTGCTCTCGAAATTTTTGCAATAACAAATTTAGTCGTTTTTATTGAAGCTTATAACAACGTGGGAAAAAAAATTTTCTCGAAATTTTTTTTTTTAATTTGCCTATCGAAATTTTCACAGTAACAAATACAGTTATTTTTATTGAAGCCTGTAACGTGGTGGGGAAAAAAAAATTTCGAAAATTTTGTTTTCAAAATTTTGCTATCGAAATTTTTACAATAAAAAATTTAGTTATTTTTATTGAGGAAAAGAGCGACAACGAAGTCGCTCTTTTCCTCGAACTTTATTATGTTTGTCTCCACCTCGGAGCAAAACTTTTCTTTTTCTTGCTCCAACTATTTCAATAATATTATATTATTATATAATATTATATATAATATTCCTATCTATTCAGGAAGGGTTCTCATTCAGTTCTTAATAATTCGCAGGATAGTTTGGGAGTCTTTAAATACCTGTGCAGAATCGATGAGTTGTTGTTAGTTTATGTATCGGATTGATAAGTTCTAGCTCTTATAAATTCATGTTTCAATTAATGCAAATGTTTCTCTAACCTTGCTTTTGAAGTGTTTATTAGTGATAAAGTTTCAGAAATTTCACAGGATTTGATAATTATTCAGAAAAATTCGTGTTTCAGCGAGGTTTTAAGATTTCTTATCATAATATACTTAGGCAAAAGAATTTTGTGTTACTGTAAAAATTTCGATACGAAAATGTTTGAAAAAAAAATTTTCGAGAAAATCCCCCCCCCCCACAGCGTTATAGGCTTCAATAAAAACCACTAAATTTGTTATTGTAAAAATTTCGATAGGAAAATTTTGAGAAAAAAATTTTCGATAAAATATTTTTTTCCCCACAGCGTTAAGGCTTCAATAAAAAAAAACTAAATTTGTTATTGTAAAAATTTTGATAGCAAAATTTTGAAAAAAAATTCTCGAGAACATTTTTTTCCCCTACAGCGTTATAGGTTTCAATAAAAACAACTAAATTTGTTATTGTAAAAGTTTCGATAGGAAAATTTTGAAAAACAAATTTTCGAGAAAAATTTTTTCTCCACCGTGTTATAGGCTTCAATAGAAACAACTAAATTTGTTATTGTAAAAAATTCAATACCAAAATTTTGAAAAAAAATTCGCGAGAACATTCTCTTCCCCACAGCAAACAGCTACAATTGTGACTGTAAATGTTTCGATGGCAAAATTAAAGAAAAAAATTTCGAGAAATGTTTTTTCCCCGCAGCGTTATAGGCTTCAATAAAAACAACTAATTTTGTTATTGTAAAAATTTCGATAGCAAAATTTTGAAAAAAAATTTTCTTACAACATTTTTTTTTTCACCGCGTTATAGGCTTCAATAAAAACAACTACATTTATTACTGTAAAAAAGTTCGATAGGAAAATTTTGGAAAAAAAAAATTCAAAGAAAATTTGAAGCCTATAACGCCTATAAACTATATAAAAATGTTCCCGAGAATTCTTTTTTTTTTCAAAATTTTTACAATCACAAATCTAATTGTTTCTATTGAAGCCTCTAACGCGGTGGAGAAAAAAAAAATTTTCTCGAAAATTTTTTTTTTTTTAATTTTGCCATCGAAAATTTTACAATAACAAATTTAGTTGTTTTCATTGAAACCTATAACGCTCTCAGGAAAAAAAATTCTCTCGAAATTTTTTTTTCAAAATTTTGCTATTGAAATGTTTACATAACAAAGTATATTATGATAAGAAATCTTATAAACTCGCTGAAACACGAATTTTTCTGAATAATTATCAAATAATTTGTGAAAAAAAATTATAGACTGACGGAAAAGTGTCGTAGACGTTTTCCCAACTTTTAAAAAATCCTGTAAAGTTTCTGAAATTGTATCACTAATAAACACTTCAAAAGCAAGGTTAGAGAAACATTTGCATTAATTGAAACATGAATTTATAAGA
>CAKNYM010024895.1:0-20075 GCA_932195095.1 Andricus curvator
GTTCCGCGCCGCGCGGAGCGGAATGGGCTTAGTGTGGAGTCACCATTTAGATTAATTGAAACAGCGCGAAGCGAATGCGTGTGAATGCGTCGAGACTTGAACTAGTGATACTTTGTGTGTTTATCCAGAACAACTACACTGAGGTACGGGACTATTTTCTAATTAGTTACAATGGACCCTTTATGTCCCACACGTCTGTTCTCCTATTACGAATTAAATTATCTAAATCAACACTTGATGAAATTTGCCGTCACAAATTTGGGCTAATTCGAATACGGCTTGCACTATGTCGAATTAAGAAGAATTTGCCACTCTAGAACTGCGTATTCGCGCTGTCGAATTCAGGCGAATGGGAGTTTGACTTAATATCTGGCGAATTAAAATGAATTGGCTGACACTAAAATTAATTCGTGCTGATGCATTCAACTGAATTATGTTCCTAAAAATTTTTCCCCAAATTCGGATGAGTAGCGGATATTACGATTAAATTACTTCTGGCATAATTTATACGAATTCAAGGACTGCTGCAATTCGTATTTGACGCAAAGTCAGATTCATGGAGGCTAGCACATTTTTCTCAATCAACCACAGTTAGTTTATTTTTACTGAGCTGCAATCAGTGTACAAGATGCCAACAGCCATACCACGCTGAAAAAACTAGTTCTCGTCAGATCACTGAAGTTAAGTAGCGTTGGGCGCGGTTAGTACTTGGATGGGTGACCATTCGAGAAAACTGAGTGCTGTTGGCACATCGTGGGTGTGGTGAGCCCACACTTGTAGTTATTTAGTACAAGAAACTATCCACCTAGAAACACTACCCGAATCGGGTAGTGTCACGCCTACCCTGAAAGGGAAATGGCTTAATGGTATACATACTCTGTTTTCACCTTGTAATCATGGCAATTACTTCGCAATATCACAGTGCAATCACTTACAATCATGCAATCAGTGTACACCGAATTTTAAAGTTATGTACCCCTCGACCTATACTCTATTCAGAGAGAGAATACTTAACGTCGCGCAGTTTTTTCAGAAAAGGGCGGGGTAAATCCTGCTGTACTCCTCTCGGAACAATCGGCCGTGAAATTTGAGAGAGGTCATAAATTTCGAAGGAAAGGATTCCTTTGAAGTGGAAACTTGAAAATCAGTAAACCAAGCCTCATTTCCACACTTTCATGACAGCCTGCGCCAACTGGACGAAAATTCGCTGAACAGAGTACAGTGTGAGTCGGCCCTTCCTTTATGAGATGGGCAGTACCTGCTCATTGGCAGCTGCATCTTTCAAGTTAAATTTTGATCGTAGTGGCAGATGGTGGTAGCTGAAAATTGCATATTTCTGTTCTGCATACGTTTCCGAACATTTAGCGACGAAACTCATAATATCATTTTGTATCACTTTTTTGCATAACTAGATTAATTAGCAAGTCAGTTTACCGGAAACTATTAAATTGCAACGGGTGCAACGAGCACCCAATGTGAATATTTTTGCATCAAAAATTATATTTAATTCCGTTATTGCCTGCATTTTTCTTGGGGAGGGGGTAAGGAATTTGTTTCCATTTCTTACTTAGAGGGATCGTAAAGTTTCCACAAATAATATGAAAGTGGTTGACCCCACTGATTTTCTGATGAACTCAGTGACTAAGGGATGCTTTTCCAACAACCCCAGAAAACCATCCTCAAACTGTCACCGATCCGCCTTTGTGTCGAAGCTGTTAGGCATTTTTTTTCCATCCCTTACTATCAGTGAAGCCAACTGGTTTGATGATTTTTGTAATTTTTTGATCTCCCTGAAGAGCGGGATTTGACCATGCGTTTATGTTTTTTTCTACCGTTTTTATTGTTTGTTTTTTCATTTTATGTAGCGATAGTTCATTATTTACTTGTTTAGAAAAATCGCTAGAGATGAATTTAATTCCGTTAGCTATCTCGGATGGGTCTTCTATTCTTATCATACCGATAGTGGCAATTTTCTTATTTTTTTATTTCAATTTAGGTTCCGAAATATCACTTATTCCATAGAATTTTCCGCGAGAATGATTATGTTCGTTGTTGAGACATAAATTCGACCGTGTGTCAGTCTCAACCGACACGTGCATGTATAATACGGGATTCTTCACTTTCCCGGATATCCTTCATAAGATATAAGATTTTGGATGATGGCTAAGCTAGCGAAATGATTTGCTTGCCCGGTCCGGACGTTTGTCACAAAGATGTGGTGCTTAGGGATTGAAGTTGGTTGCACAAATTTTCACAAATTAAGGCGGAAAAATTAAGCCCTTATAAAGTGGAATTTGGATGATTGCAGGGCTGGAGAAATATTTCTCTGGCTCAACTAGTGATTTTTTGTCACATCATTTGATCGGGCTGGCGAAATGATGCTGATTATTTGCGATTATTTCTCCGCGGTTCTGTCTCGGTATGTATCGTCAGTCACGGAAAAATTTTATAATGCACCAAGTGGTATAATGAAAGTAGTATGCCTAATTTTACATACTGGGCAGCCTGGCATTTCACCCCACTATCCACGGAATCCGAACCACCAAAACCTCGGTAAATGTACATACATGTGCTTTCACATGTATGCATAATGCACATACATGTAAAATAAACAAAAAAGAGACAGTACACAAACATGTCCAACAAACACGAAACACGTTAAAATTCGATATAGTCAAGATGGTTATTATTATTGGCCCACGCCCTCTTAAAGATAATCGTAAGTCTTGTCCCGGTACTTTGCTACTAAACACGTCTGCGAACGCGTCATCACGGCCATCCTAGCGCTGATGTATCAGCGAGAAACTCATTAGTTACGACGGCAACACGAATTTGGAACAGTATTCGTCCCAAAGTGGGCTTCTTACTGTAATTTTGGAAATGCGACGAGTGTGCTGCGGAGAGAATCTACACCAAGTTGAGGACGCGCTGACGGCGGTGTGTTCAGCTCAGTTGTGGTATTCCCGTTCGGAACTCTAGCAACTCCGACCCGGGATGACCGTCAGCCCAGGGATATGCCAGTACCCATTTTTGATAGCCTGATAAGAAGGCGTGCATTTACAATTATTCGAAAATTTCTTGTTTAATGGTGACGTGAGAATTATTGAATCCTTTTCGATAGCAATATAAATTCTCTTTTAAACTGAATCCCTTTCTGTACCCAGTGGCGACAATATTTTTCTGAATACTTTGGACAGCCCGAAGCAACCATAAAATAGAACATTTATAATCTCTTTTGAATTCGCACATTTTGCTGTTTTTATTCACTGTTTTTCAAGTTATAATATCAAGATTGATTTCTACATAGGTAGCTGTGATAAGAACTAATTTCTTAATTTGTGTATCATGATTTTTTTTTTTTTTAATTGCTCAAATTTGAATAAAGCGAGAGTTTTGTGATAAAGCGATGTATTGTTATGTGAAATCCTACTAGATTTGGTCAATTTCATGTTTTTAGAGCGCCTTCTGAAGCGCTAAACGAAAATTGTGTTTTTAATTTATTTAAGATTACGTTTGGCAGCTCTGATCTGCTTTGCAAGGGATTGGAATCTTATTATTTTTGCTGCCTAATAGTGGATTCAAAAAATAAGGACAGAAAAAGCATTCCTGGGGAATAAAATTGGTAATACCTTTAAATGCAAGCCTTCTTAGCGGGAGGCTCCTTTCCCCTTCTTTCGTTCATCACATATATCGGACAACCCGTTTTTAGGCCGTTTTTAATGCCGAAAACCCTTAGCTTTTTAATTTTGTTGCTTGACGCTTACGTAACAAACCAAACTCGCAATCTCTTCAAGAGCATCAAGTTACCAATGACAATTTTTAGAATCACATCCCTGTGAATGGCCAAATCTTCCAGACTACAACTCTGCGCTGGCTATTGTCAATCAATTAAGAGTTGTGAATGACGAAACTGAAAGGGGGGTCGCGCTCGCTCAAGCCTACAAGAGTGGCATTGCCAGGGATTCCAAGCAGAAACAGCTACTTTATGTCAGCGTGCAGAACCACAGGCGGAAGTTTCCGGAATGCTCTGAGGCTGCATTAAAGTCTAACTAATTTCGTTTCAATAAAAATGTTCAACAATGTTTCAGGTGATTTTCCATAACCCCCACTACAGTCATATTGTGATTGAATTCTAATCTTGAAAATCTAGTAAATGGGAGATTAAAATATTTGAGAGCTTCGGAATAGGTTAGCGGAGGATATTTTACTTGGGCTTAAACGCCATCATTTTAAAAGCTCTGAGCGAGTGCATGATATGATCCGATTGTGCTAAATTTTTTCCCCTGTTTTTTCTCATCAAATGGAATTATTTGAGGGGGCGCCCGCACAAAATGATCAAAACGGTTTTTTTGGTACACCCCACCGTTCACACGGATATACATAAATACAAAAAGAGAAGAATGGTCAAAAGTTAGAAAATTATAATGTGGTATAACAGTATCATTTTGCGTGTATGCGAGATGACGCGATCTCATTGACGATGGGCGATCTGTGTTTATTTGAACTCGAGATCTTTGTTTTCATGAGAAGCTTAGTGAAAGTATATGCATTTATACTTCGGTATATATACGATTCCTTTCACGCATTTTTTTGAAAGAAGGCTTTTAATTAACATTTGTAATATTTTATTCGTATTTTGGAAGATTCATTTTCGATTTAACGTTTTAGTCATAGTTCATTTACATTACAAAATGTTTGAAAATTTCCAAATTTTGAGTACCGTTTATTTTTTAATTGTTTTTGGATTCGTTATAATAAATTTTGTTCTTTTTTCATTTAAAAAACAACTTTACATTTTTGTTTAACTTTTCAGAAGGACCTTGGCCTTTTTTCAACGAATAGGATAAATTAGTTCAGGGTATCAAGAAAGAATGTATTTACAATAACTCTTTTCTACGATAGTTTGCAAATATATAATAATGATTAATTATTTTAACAATTTTCATAAACATATTTAGAGTTTGGCTATTTTTCAAGGAATAGGCTAAATTTCTTTTACAGAATTAACTAAGAATATCTTTCCGATGTCTCTTTTCTATGAAGGTTTCCAAATTTACAAGAATTATAAATTATTTTCACAAATTAAGAGTTTGGCCACTTTCCATCGAATAAGCCCAATTTTTTTACGGAATCACCAATAACGTATTTTCAATAACTCTTTTCTACGATACTTTGCACAGTTACACTAATTATTTATTATTTAAACAGTCTTCATAAACATATTCAGAGTTTGGGTATTTTTCAAGGAATAGGCACAATTTGTTTAAGGAGTCAACGAAGAATATCTTTCCGATAACTCTTTTCTATGTTGCTTTATAAATTTACAAGAATTATTAATTATTTAAACAATTTTGAATAAAAAATTAAGAGTTTGGCTATTTCTCAACGAATAGGCTTAATTTTTTACAGAATTAGGTAAGAATATCTTTCAGATTACTTTTTTCTATGATGCTAAGAAAAGACTTTCTGATGACTATTTTCTATGTTGCTTATGTAAATTCACAAGAACGATTAATATTTTAAACAATTTCCATAAACGAATAAGCTCAATTTGTTTACGAAATCAACTGAGAATGTCTTTCTGATGACACTTTTATATGTTGCTTTGTGAATTTACAAGAATTAATAATAATTTAAACAATTTTTATACAGACACTTAAAGTTTAACTATATTTAACGAATAGGTAGAGTTTGGCTATTTTTTAACAAAAATGCTAAATTTTTTTACGGAATTTGCTAAGAATGTTTTTCCACTTACTTTTTTGTATGATGATTTGCAAATTTTCAATAAATATTAATTATTTAAACAATTTTTCTAAACAAATTAAGAGCCCCGTCAGTTTTCAACGAATAGGATCAATTAGTTTAGGGAATCAAGAAAGAATGAAATTCCCAATAAATCTTTTCTGGGATACTTTGCAAATATAAAATAATTAATAATTATTTTAACAATTTTCCTAAACATATTCAGAGTTTGTCTATATTTCGAGGAATAGGCAGAATTTGTTTACGTAGTCAACTAGGAATGTCTTTTCGATTATTTTTTTATATGCTGCTTTGTAAATTCATAATAATTATTATTTGTAATATCATTATTTTTAATGAATTGGCTCAATTTGTTTACAGAACCAAAAAGAATGTATTAAAAATAAGTCTTTCCTATGTTACTTTGCAAATTTACAATAATTGTTAATTATTTTAACAATTTTGATAAACAAATCAAGAGTTTGGCTATTTTTTAAAGAATAGGCTCAATTTGTTTACGGAATCGATAAAAAATGTTTTTCAAATACCTCTTTCCTATGATACTTTGAATATTTACAATAATTGTTAATTGTTTAAACAATTTCCATAATCACATTTAGAACAATTTGTTTACGGAGTCAACTAAGATTGTCTTTCCTATGACTCTTCTATGTTTTGTAAAGTTACACGAATTATTAATTATTTAAACAATTTCGATTACAACATTTAGAGTTTGGCTATTTTTCAACGAATAGGCTCAATTTTTTACATAATTAGATAAGAATATCTTTCCGGTGACATTTTTCTATAATGCTCTGCAAATTTCAAAGAATTAATTATTATTTAAACAATGTTGATGAACAAATTGAGAGTTTTTACCATTTCTCAACGAGTAGGCTCAATTTGTTTACGGAATCAATAAAAAATGTTTTTCAAATAACTCTTTCCTATGTATGATACTTTGAAAATTTACAATAATTATTAATTATTTAAACAATTTTCATAAACACATTCAGAACAATTTGTTTTCGGAGTCACCTAAGATTGTCTTTCCGATGACTCTTTACTATGTTTTGTAAATTTTCCAGAATTATTAATTATTTAAACAATTTCGATTAAAAAATTTAGATTTTGGCTATTTTCCAACGAATAGGTTCAAATTTTTACAGAATTAGATAAGAATATCTTTCCGGTGACATTTTTCTATAATGCTCTGCAAATTTCAAAGTATTAATGATTATTTAAACAATGTTGATTAACAAATTAAGAGTTTGACCATTTTTCAACGAGTAGGCTAAATTTTTTCACGGAATCAATAAAAAATATTTTTCAAATAACTCTTCCCTTTGTATGATGCTTTGCCAATTTCCAAGAATTATTAATTATTTAAACAATGTTCATAAAGAAATTATTACCTTGGCCTTTTTTCAACGAATAGGATCGATTATTTCAGGGTATCAAGAAAGAATGTAATTCGCATAACTATTTTCTACGATACTTTGCAAATATAGAATAATTATTAATTATTTCAACAATTTTCATAAACATATTCAGAGTTTGACTATTTCTCAAAGAATAGGCACAGTTTATTTACGGAGTCAACTAAGAATATCTTTCCGATGACTTTTCTATGTTGCTTCGTAAATTTACAATAATTTTTAATTATTTCAACAAATTAAGAGTTCGGCCATTTTTCAATGAATGGGCTCAGTTTTTTTACGGGATAACCAAGAATGTATTTCCAATAACTCTTTTCTATGGTACTTTGCAAATTTACAATAATTATTATATATTCAAACAATTTTTATAAACATATTCAGAGCTTGGCTATTCTTCAAGGAGTAGGCTCAATTTCAACAGAATTAAATAACAATATATTTCAGATGAGTTTTTTCTATATTGTTCTGCCAATTTACAAGATTGATTAATTATTTCAAGAATTTTCATTAAAAATTGAAGAGTTTGGCTATTTCTGAAATAGTAGGCCCAATTTGTTTCCAGAATCAACAAAGAATGTATGTCCAATAACTATTTTCTACGATACTTTCCACATTTACAATAATTATTAATTATTTGAACAGTTGTCATAAACATATTCAGAGTTTGGGTATTTTTGAAGGAATAGGCACAATTTGTTTACGGAGGCGCCTAAGAATATCTGTTTGATTAATCTTTTCTATTTTGCTTTATAAATTTACAAGAATGATTAATTATTTAAGCAATTTCGCTTAAAAAATTAAGAGTTTGGCTATTTTTGAACGAATAGGCTCAATTTTTTAACGGAATCAATAAAAAATGTTTTTCAAATAACTCTTTCGTATGTATGATGCTTTGAAAATTTACAATAATTATTAATTATTTAGACAATGTTTATCAACATATCCAGAGCTTGGCTATTTTTCAAGGAATAGGCGAAATTTGTTTACGGAGGCAACTAAGTATGTCTTTTCAAAGACTCTTTTTCTAGGTTGCTTGATAAATTCATATTTTGGCTATTTTCAACGAATAGGCTGAATTTTTTTATAGAATTAATCAAGAATATCTTTCCGATTACTTTTTTCTATGATGCTATGAAAAGTCTTTCTGATGTCTCTTTTCGATGTTGCTTTGTAAATTTGCAAGAATTAATAATGATTTAAACCATTTTCATTAAAAAATTTATAATTTGGCTATCTTTTAACAAATAGGCAAAATTTTTTTACAGAATTAACTAAGAATATCATAGTGGGACGATGGTCGTGGGGGTTAAGGCGTAGGCTTTGGACCCACTCCGTCGGCTTGCGGATTCGATTCCCGCCCCGCACTCTGGAAGAGCCTCGGCGGCCCATGCGGTGAACACTCATCTAGCAAGGGAGTTGTTCATCTCCGGAGAGTCGTGGGACCGGTACCTCTAGGAAAAAAGGTTCTCTGAGTACTTAAATCTGTTGCTCTTGGTGGTTCGGAACCCACCTTAAACTGTAGGTCCCCCTCTCACCACCAAGAAAGTGTGTGGGGGGTGTGTAAAGGAATAGGGAAGAGATACAAGAAAAATGTAAACCCTTAGGGGACACATTAGAAGCTTCCATTCCAATTAACTAAGAATATCATTCCGATTACTTTTTTATATGACGCTTTGCAAATTTCCAAGAATTATGAATTATTTAAACAATTTTCAATAAGAAATCAAGAACTTGGCCATTTTACAACGACTAGGATCAATTAGTTTAGTGAATCAAGATTTCTACCATACTTTGCAAATATACAATAATTAATAATTATTTAAACTATATTCATAGACAAATTCAGAGTTTAGCTATTGTTACGTCATGGAAAATGCAAAATACTTTCCTTTTTAATTGGGTTCCTCGTTTTAGTTGAGATCGAAGATCTCGCACAGGGAAGAGGAAAGAGAAGCCAATAAATAAATTATAGATAAGTTCAACAATTTATTATGAATAATTTCAATTAAAATTTACTGATTAAAAGAGTTTAGCACAAGAAGCTGAAGGAAGACTTGTAGACTTGTCTCTAATCCTTGGGCAGGACCTTTAAAATAAAGGATACTCATATATTATGGCCCAAAGGAATTAGATAAATGAAATTAAAATTATCATTGGTATGAGGACTTACCGGTTATTGATTCGATTGAAGAATCAAATATTATCTAGATGGTCTGTGTAATGGTGTGGAAGAAGGGGTTGTGCACCTTATTATGAATTGGATATCCAAGATTTTGGTAGTTCCTTGAATGGTATTCAAAGTGTTCCAATGGTTGATAATAGTGGGTCCAATTCAGGTTGAAATTGGTTCGAAGTATTCCAAAGATGGGAATTCCCAGATGCGGGTTTCCCAGTGCACAACAACACTGTCACAAGGGTACACACACTAACACGCGAGAGATACCGGTTTGACACACTAGACACTGGACAGTCGAATCGGAGAAAACCGTAGAAAAATAGAGAAGAGGTGAACTATAACTTCTAACTTATCACTTTGCTATGACTGAAGACTGACCCATGCTGGTCGATTGAGTTTTTATAGGGCCTAAGGCGACGTCCCTGCATGCTTGGACGCCGGTGTATACGCGTACGTCACGAGTATATATAGATATACTATACGGCTTACAATGTTTTCAGTATATCTATAGTTATGTCCTCCAGCCTCCACGTGCTTTCATGCTCTATAGTTTATGTCTAGCTATGGCTAGCTAGACAGTGTACGCTACGGATTACAATGTAATCTACAGCGCGCAATATTCGCTCTATATTTATTGAGTATTTATTAGTGTAAGCATGCAAATAGATAAATATATAAATAAATATATTAACATATATATACGTCACGGGACGTGACACCTCCCCCCTAAGTCGAACGCGGGGTGAAGCATTCAGGTGGGGCTTCAGAGTCCCACATGGAGCGAACGTCCGCGTTCGAACGTATGGTAGAAGGGTCATCATAAATACAAGATTAAAGACATAGACACAATTATTTCTTATATGTCAGTTTATATTCGTAAAAAGAACATATAAAAGAATACAAAAAAAAATATATATATGTAATATCAAATATGTTTTGAGATCAGGGATTACATATTGTACTTATAGTTTCTGCGTGGACGAAAACAATGTGGAGCTACATGTCCTCTCTCATAGCATCTTTCGCATGCGTTTAACCATTTATAAAGTTTTATTTTATTTGTACTAACTTGTGCATCTGAAATAATGTGCACATTCACATTCTCGTGAACATTGATTTTTAAATTAGTATAATTATCTTCGGAAAACATAAATTTTTCTGCTAACGCTTCTATAACATATGGCGAGCAGCATTTTGTCTCGCAGCTTTTTTGTAGATGCAGGCTCACCTTCATATAAATATTTTACATTATTTTTATACATTATGCATTTAGCCTCAAATGGTGGTAATTCGGCGTTATGACCTAGTGTCTTTACAATAAAAATAGTTTTCGAAAAATCGTATTCGATACTTATTTCGTTAAGGGTTTGTACTTCTGAGGATTTCGAGAGGTTTCTTTTCATTGCCATGTTATATGTAAAAGAGAAACAGCAATATTTGGATTTTTAGATAACATGGCATTGGGAATTCAGTTAAACTATATGAAATTATATAATATATGGTGTTGATTGTAGCAGAAAATTTATTATTTTTTTTATATGACGTAGTAGATTTTAAAGTAAGATTTAATTACATATGCAGCGTTGTCGCAATAAAATTGAGTTTTATTCACAATTGTATTTAAGAAATTTAACTTTCGATGATAGTCTTACTTTGGGCCATAACTAACAAAATTTTGGCGCCAAATTCGAATTTTTGAATGTTTTGTTATGACTAATTGGCATATCGGACAGATTTTGCTAATTTAAAATATCTAATTTATTACTGTTTATTATTACAACAAATAAAAACGCGTACAAATATTTTTGCTACAAAAATTAAGAGATGAAGAGATACATAACCTGTAAATTAACATAAATATGACAAATCGTGCAACTGTACTGAAATGTATTTGCAAAAAGAAAACAAGGTGAAAAGCCGATTTTTACTGTGATTATAATCATGATACTTACGTAATGAAATTTCGCGGATTGTAGTTTTTAATACAATTGCACTTTAGTTGGTAACAATAATGGTAAAATAAAAAATATGAGAACATCTATGTATATTTAATCATTATTTTCAGGAATTTCAGTGTCAGCATCCGAATCGTCTTTCGGAATTATTATTCTACACAATTTAAAAAGGATCATCCAATCTTACGTAAACATAATAAAAGAGATACATATGTATTTACGAGGTTAAATATTAAAATTGTAAAATTGGATTCACATAGTATAGTGTAAATAACTACTTATGAAGAAGGAGAAGAAGAATATATAGCTTTCTATTAGAAAAATAATTTTTACATTGACAAAAAGTGATTATTTTGCAAGAACCATTCTTCTAATAGCATAAAGAGAGATGAGAAAAAAAACATGGTTAGAAGTTTGTATAGGTAGGTGAACAAAATTACCTATCCAGGGTTACAAGAAAAAAAACGAATACGTGGTGTCGTCTAGGATGGATTTTCTGCAGGAAGGGTTATAAAACTGAGTCTAGGTGCTTAAACATTTAAGATAGACCAGGTGCAGAAATAGCAAACATAAAAATTAAACAGTTTTTCACTGTGAAATGTTTAATTTTTGAAAATGGAAGAATGTTAAAGAAAAAGGAAGTAGAGAGGTTTAGTTTAAAATTAAGGAAAGAGTCGGGAAAGACTAGAGGGTGCCATGAATTTGTAACTGTATGCGTGAGGGCTTCTAAAAGGTGTCGTAAAAGAGAGGTATAGGAGTCAATAGTCATTTGTTAAAGTCTTTGACCCTTGAGATGATTTTAGAAAGATTTAGAATTTTTGGAAAGATCAAATTAGGGATAAGAAATAAATTATCTTCGAGTAAATAAAGAGAAGCTTCTTGATTTTCTTATAATTTCTCAAATGTGTTCTGAACTTTTTGTAAAAATGGATCATTTTTTGTTGTTGAAGAACTGTAAATATTATATGTTTGAATAGAAATTAGCGACATTTCTTCAAGAAAATAAGTTATTGATTTGCTATCAATGTTGTGACTACTTCCATTGCAAATGTCAGATCTCTTCTTACTTCCTGTGATGAATTTGTTCTCTATTATCTGATGCTTGAAATGATATAAGACAAACGTGTCTGAATAAGACGAAAAATGATATTCATCTGAAAGGATTTGAATATCAATAATAGGCTCAAGATAAACGCCTAATGAGTGCGAGAAAAGAGAATCGATGTACGAGGTTGTCGCATGAGATGGGGTTACTAGGAATAATATCAAAAAGATACCAGGTGAAAGTTGGAGTTTTTAGTTCACTGTGCTTCTCGAAAGCCTGTAAAAAGAAAAAAAAAGTTAGTGTATAAGATGGTTTTAATTTTGAGGATTATATCCCTAGTTGTTTCTATGCTTCTGAGGTTTTGTGCCCATTTAGGAATATCACTGTCATTTCTTTCGAATATTTCAGTATGAAATAAATATAGCCATAACATGAGCAGATTAATTTGATGCATAACAACGACGATAAGAGAGTCTAAACGCTGACAGTATATGGGATCCATCTGAAATTAAAATGATAAGGGCTTGTCATTTAATTATTAACGGTTTGACATTTTATGTGTGCACGTTTAAGTCTATTGACGTGTACTACTGTAGGTTTGCCTTTTATGTCAATTTTGACGTTTCCTTTTCCTAATATTTCTAGGACTTCATAAGGCCCTTTATATTGATCATCAAATTTTTTTTTAGGTTCTTTTCCAATTAATAAAAAGACGTTGTCTCCAGTGTTGATTTCTAATAGATTAACTTTTCGATCATGATATATTTTTGACTTTTCTTTAGCCGCAATTAAATTTTGTCGCGCTTGAGTTCTCATTTCATATATTTTGTTATAAAATTCGTTAGGTAATCGTCATAAGTTTGCAATTTTTCTTGCTTTGATAGTGGTTCATTTGATGGTTGACGAGCTAATTTACCGAAAAGTAATTCATAGGGCGTACATTTTTGTACCTTCGTGGACACTTGTATTATAAGAAAACATGGCTAATTCAAGCCAATCGTCCCATTCGGAATTTTTTGAAACAAATTGTTTGAGGTATTCAGCTAACACGTGATGTGATCTTTCAAGAGACCCATTTGATTGTGGATGGAATGCTGTTGTTTTAAATTGCTTAATTCGAAAACGTTTTGCCATTCTTCTCATTGAATTGCTTAAAAAATTTGAACCTTGGTCAGTCAAAACTGCTTTTGGGGAACCGTAAATGCATACAAATTTTTTAACAAAAATATCGGCTACTGTTGAAGCTTTCGCATATGGAATCGCTAGAGCTAAAGCATATTTTGTAAAATTATCTTGAATAGTTAAGATATTTACGTTGCCTAATGTTGTTTGTGGAAGTGGGCCAACTATGTCCATTGAAATTTTTTCGAATGCAGTTCCAGGCGTGTCCGTTATTATCATGGGATTTTTAGTTTTTTCGCGAACTAATTTTTTGATTTGACATTGCAAGCACTGCTGAATATATTTCTGAATATCAATTTTCATATTCTCCCAATAATAATTCTGACGAATTCGATGATAAGTTTTTGTAACACCTTTATGACCTCCTAAAGCTGAAGAATGTGCCTTTTCAAGTAATTGAGTTCGTTGTTCTTTCGTTGAATATTGAACTATTCCCGTACATATGATAATTTTGGTAGAAGAATCCGAAAAAGTTGAAATTAGAATTTCACGTATTTCTTTCCAACCTATGTGATTAACTTGTGAAGTTTTTGCGATACTAATAGATCGTAAATTTAGTCTCACTGATATTGAATGCAAAGATAGTATTGAAAGTTTAATACTGCTTAAAGTGTCTGACAAATTTTCTTTAGAATCAGCTTCAATGGGAAGGGCTAAATGATACTGCTGTCCTTTCTTTATTTCTTTAACAACTCCTTTCTCAAGTTGGCTGAACTTAGGTAAAATACCACGTTTAGACAAAGCTCTTGATCCATTATCACGTGGGGAACCGTCAGTATCAATAAAATAAGCGTAATTATCTTTACGCATCGTTAATTGATCACGACACTCAACAACATTTTGTTGTGTATGTGCTTGGGTATTCAAAGGAGGGGGTTCTGGAGGGGGTTTACTTTCTTCTAATTTCTCTTCATTTACTTCTTGAAAAATTTCGGGATTTTTCACATTTCTTTCTTTTGGAACTTTTATAAAATCTTCTGGTTCCGAAAGTTCTTGCATATTTTCTTCATTAACAAAGTTTTCTTTCTTCTGAAGAATTTTGAAAATTTTCGTCATTTAGGACTTCATCTTCCGAAGTTGAGAGATTATCTTCTTCTTCATTTTCCATCTCTTCTTGTTGTGCAAAAGACTTTGCCTTGGATTTTTGGTAATTTTTCTTCTTCTTCTTTTTAACTTGTTTTCTTGAATTATCAAAATATTCTGTATCTGAATCAGATTCATCTTCAAAGTTTATGTGCGTTTGCTGTTTTAAATTCAGAGACTCACCAGTGGTTGCCTCTTTTCTCGGTCTGCCTCTCTTTTTCAAGGCTTGCGGGTTGCTTGCATTTGTGAGCACAGCTTTCTTGGGCCTACCTCGTGCTTTTTTAACAGCAGGCGAGGGACGTAAGTATTCTTCCTCACTATCCTTATGTGACTTACCTTGATTTTCAATTTGTTCATTAATTTGTGCTTGCTCTTCGTATTTTTGTTTCTGTCCTCTTGTAACCACAGTATTCCAAGATTGACAGAGAAGTTCGTTTTTCTTTATAATTTTTGTAAATAAAAGTAACATTGAAAGATAGAGAAGTTTCTGTATTGGACTATCAAAAAGTTCATTTTGTATTTCATTCAGTGATTCTTCGCTTATTAAATTATGAAGCATTTCAGGAATTTTTTCCTTCAAAGATTCGCTATTTATGTTGATATTTTCTTCGGAATCTGAATTTTTATGATTCTCAAAGTTCAAGAATTCCATAGAATTGAGAGGATTTTCTTCCCCAATGTTGAGTCATTCTCGGAAATTATATTAATTCCTACGGTTTCATCGTTTTCTAGAACGGGATTCCTCGAAAGCGCATCTGCATCAACATTTGATTTTCCTGCTTTATAGACGACGTCATAATCATATTCGGCGAGTTTTAATCGCCATCTTGAAACTCGAGAACACGGATCTTTAGAATTTTTGAACCAAACAAGGGGCTTATGGTCTGTAACGAGGGTGAATTTTCGTCCGTACAAATAAGGGCGAAAATATATTACAGAGTAGACTATCGCTAAAGCTTCTTTTTCATACGTATCGTATTTACGTTCAGTATCGGTTAATGATCTTGAAACATACGCAATTGGTTGGTCTTTACCGATTTTACCTTGCGAAAGTATTCCGCCTATGGCATAACCTGATGCATCTGTAGTTACAATGAAAGGTTTTGAAAAATCAGGTCGAATCAAAAGTGGTTCTTGGCACAATTTATCTTTTAAAATATTGAAAGCTTGTTGCTGCTTTTCCGTCCAATTAAATGATATATCTTTTTTAAGGAGCTGATTTATTGGGGCTGCTATCTTAGCAAAATTTTCTATAAATCTACGGTAATATCCTGCTAAACCTAAAAATTGTTTAATATGCTTTTGATTTTTAGGAGTTGGGAAGTCTTTTACTGCCATGATTTTCTTCGGATCAGGTCGAACTCCGTCCTTATCTATTATATGTCCCAAATATCCTACTTCGTGTCGTAGAAATTCGCACTTGTCGGGTTGTAAATGAAGGTTTGCATTTCGTAATCGGCTCATTAGTTCAGTAAATTTTGATTCAGGTTCTTCTAAAGTATTTGCGTAAATCACAATGTCATCTAGATAAACAAAGAGTTCTGTTCCCTGAAGTCCCGTTAGAACTAAATCCATTAGTCTTTGAAAGGTTGCTGGTGCGTTTTTTAAACCAAAAGGCATTCTGTCAAACTCATAATGTCCATAAGGGGTTGAAAACGCAGTTTTGTGTGCATCTTTGGGATCCATTTTTATATGATGGAAACCCGTTGCTAAATCGAAAACAGAGAAATAGCGAGCAGATCCTAACTGGTCTAAAATTTCGTGAATGTTTGGTAGAGGATATGAATCACCAATTGTCTTTTCATTCAATTTTCTAAAATCAAGAACCATTTGCCATTTCTTTTTTCCTTGTGAGTCTTGTTTTTTTGGAACAATCCAAACTGGTGTATTATAAGGTGATTGGGAAGGTTTTATTACATTGTTTTTTAATAATTCATCTACTTGGCGGATGATTTCTTCCTTATGAACTGGAGGAAATCGATATTGTCGCGAAAAAATAGGACAATCATCTGTTGTCGGTATTGAGTGTTGAAGAATGTTTGTAGGTTCTAAGTATTCTCCCGGAATGTGGAAGCAATCTGCATTTTTAGTAATTAATTTTTCAACGTGTTCATATTCTTCCATATTTAAGTTATCTAACTGTAGTAGTTTTTTAATAATTTCTACTCTTTCTTCACCTGTGATCTTGTAAAATTTGCAGAAATGGTTAGACTTTTCATCGGATTTCAAAAAACTATTTAATATTAAATTAGGCAAATTTTCATCATTTTCATTTTCTGAAAAATTAGATTGATTTGTTGAATTGTTGACTTTCCATTGTTCAAAATCTTGTAATTGAACACTAGGAATTGATATTTTTACAGGTTGTTCATTTATGTTTGCATATTTGACGTAGGCTTTGCCTCCACAATTTTTTACAATGGCTTGACCCACAAAAATTCCTTCTCCAATTGATAATTGGGGTATATAACCTTCACTTTTTTCCGGATTTTCTATTTTTACATAATAATCAAAAATTGTTCGTGCCGGGATTGTGATAACGCCAGTTTGTTCAAAAGGATATGTTGCATTGTTAATTTCAATACATTTATATGTGTAATTTATATTTACTTTATTATTAAGAAAAAATTCAGAGCCCAAGACTCCATCTTCATCTACTGGTACATCATCAGGGATTATATTTAGTGTAGTTAAAAATCCAAGTATTACAACCTTAATTTGACCTAGAGTATAGACAGGTAGATCATTAATGCCTGTTAGTCTCAACACTTCATTTTTATTTATTTTTATTTCGGGGTCAATCGCACTTCTTTTAATTAAATTTCGACCAGCACCAGTGTCGATCATCATACGTGCCGGGCTTTTTAGACCAACGGCAGATACCATGATCGAAGGAATTATATTATTCCTACTGATATGAATTTTGATATCATTTTCTTCACTTGTAATTTCTATAGGTGCTTTATTTAATGGGTTGGCGCCTTCCTCCCAGCACCCATTGGGGGAATAGCGTTGGAGTTTTCCTGGTTCTGCGTATAATTTTGAGGGCTTTGTTGTCCGTTTCGATTTTGTAAATATCTACTCTTTTTATAACAATCCTTAGCGATGTGACCAGGGTAATTACAAAAATTGCAAATAATTTTGGATCCTTGGGTGGGATACGGGCGGGTCTGCTGATTATTCGTATTTTCAGGATTGTTTCCCTTTTGGTTTTGTCCAGGCTCAAAATTTTGATTCTGTCTGGTACTAAAATTTTGGTTTTGTCCATATCCGAAATTTTGATTTTGTTGGTTTCCAAAATTTTGATTTTGTCGGTTACTAAAATTTTGATTTTGTCTATATCCAGAATTTTTATTTTGTCGGTTATTGAAGCTTTGATTTTGTGAGTATCCAAAATTTTGATTTTGTCTAGGTGTAAAGTTTTGACTCAGTTCAGGTCTAAAATTTGAATTTTGTCCAGGTCTAAAATTTGGATTTTGTGCAGAATTCCATCTATTGTGATTATTAAAATTTCCTTGAGGTTTATTTGGTAAAAATTGGTTTTGGATTGAATTTGAAACAACAGGATTTTCAGAAAAAATTTTTTGTCGAAAGTTTTCGAGGTGGTAACACTTTTCGGTCGCATGTTCTGGTCTTCCGCAAATTAAACACGCTATTTTAGTGTCCTGAGCAACATTGAATTTATTATTTTTTGTAATAATTCGCGGTTCTGATTCTTCTTCTGAGGATTTAATTGACTTATTTTTTAGTAGTTCTGAACATGCATTCAATTTTCTTTCAATTTCTAGTGCCTCATTAATAAGAGTTTTAAAAGTATCATCCGCGTTATCTTTCAATCTTATCTCTAATTCCGAACGCAATCCCCTTTTGAAACATTTAATTACATCACTTTCTAAATTTGCTTTAAATGTGTCATCTGTGGCACCATCATTGCCTAATTTATGCGCGTCTTCGATCCTATCTGCTAATTCTTTTATTCGCGCAGCGTATGATATTACATTTTCCTTATCCCACATAAATATATTACCTAGTTCTCCTTGCAACTGGTATACGCTTTTCGCGGGGGCATAAACTTTTTTTAATTTTTCTATTAATTCGTCTAGCGTTCGAAACGTATTTCCGAATATGCATTTTCGCGCTTCTCCGGTCAACTTACTTCTTACTAATCTAGCAAGATTCTCATGTGCCTGTGTAGGAATTATGGCTTTTGCTTCTGTACATCCCTCTATAAAGTGGGCTAAAGGGATGTTACTCCCGTCAAAAATAGGGATTATTTCGAGCGCGTCGCGGAGGGAAACTTGTTGATTGGCTGGCAGTGTCATTTTTTTCTGTTTTGTCGAGTCTTCGTCACTTGATACGTCGTCACTATCGTGCTCACTTATTATTGATTCGCGATTCAAATTATGAAATGAGTTTTCTTTTGTTACTTCCTTACTAATTTGTTGCGAGAGCGTTGAACTTAATAATGATTTTACATTAGCCTGATAATCAATCACGTCATCGATAGTTAGAGTTTTATTCCGATCTATAGAACCACTGATCAAACTTGAATTTGTGTTAATTAAGGTACTATTTCCGGGATCAATAAACGCTGAACAGTCCAAATTAATGTTTTCTGAATTATCACTACCGAATTCCAAATCTAGTTTTTCTAATTCTTTATCAATATTAATTTTATTTTTCCTATCACTCTCAAGCCCGTTCTTGTTTAATTCTACTTGCTTAGCTAATTGAGGGGTTTTCTTTGCAAGATTCGTAGTGATTGTTTTTTGAATATTCCCTAAATCTACAGGTTTTTTATTCGGCATTGATTAAACTTATATTCGGACATATTTCTCAGTAATAATATATAAAATGTAAATGTAAGTTACCCGTCTTCGTTCAAGTTCTTTGTGCTTAAAAATGTGTATAAAATAAATTTATTCAAAACAAATTATATATTGGCTCTCTTTTGTTTGGTTTCCCGGCCGATGCACCATAAAAAGGTTGTATGTTACGTCATGGAAAACGCAAAATACTTTCCTTTTTAATTAGGTTTCTCGTTTTAGTTGAGATCGAAGATCTCGCACAGGGAAGGGGAAAGAGAAGCCAATAAATAAATTATAGATAAGTTCAACAATTTATTATGAATAATTACAATTAAAATTTACTGATTAAAAGAGTTTAGCACAAGAAGCTGAAGGAAGACTTGTAGACTTGTCTCTAATCCTTGGGCAGGACCTTTAAAATAAAGGATACTCATATATTATGGCCCAAAGGAATTAGATAAATGAAATTAGAATTATTGGTATGAGGACTTACCGGTTATTGATTCGATTGAAGAATCAAATGTTATCTAGATGGTCTGTGTAATGTGTAATGGTGTGGAAGAAGGGGTTGTGCACCTTATTATGAATTGGATACCCAAGATTTTGGTAGTTCCTTGAATGGTATTCAAAGTGTTCCAATGG
>CAKNYM010024898.1:0-33455 GCA_932195095.1 Andricus curvator
TGAAAACTATTGTTCGCGCAACATTTTGTCAATATGATTTGTTGTTTTCTTTTTAACAAAGAATTTGACATTCAAAACTTTATGACTATTGGCGGATCACCCTGTATATATATCGTGAGGTGCAAAGAGACATTAATGCCGCTTTGGAAAATCAGATTTACTATCTCATCTGGAAAACATCGTGTGATCACTACCAGTATCACCTTTCAGAGAGGTGTGTTTCAGGGCGACACCATGAGCCCTCTCCTCTTTAGCCTCACATTATTGCCACTATCTCTCGCACTTCGCCATTCCAAAGGGTATCTCTGCGGAAAACCTGGAAACCGAAAGCATAAGGTCACTCATGTATTTTACATGGATGATCTAAAGATCTATGCCAGGAATCAAGAGAAACTACATCTAGCTCTAAAAATTGTCAAAGAGTACACTCAAGAGATTGGAATGGAGTTCGGGTTAGAGAAATGCGCCAAGGTTAATTTGAAGAAAGGAAAACTTAATGGCATCCCCGAAGATCCTGAGCTCGTTGACAGAAGCGCTATACGACACCTTTGCGCTGGAGAGACCTATACATGCCTGGGCGTGCCACAGAGCCGCATTCAGGACGTGACATCTATAAAGGATACTCTCCGATGTAGATACAAACGTCTCATCCGACGGATATGGTCTTCCGAACTGTCGGCGAGGAACAAAGTATCTGCAACGAACATGCTTGCCGTCCCCGTAGTACTCTATTCATTTGGAGTAGTTCCATGGACGAAGCACGAGCTCAGATCCCTCGATATCGGGTCCCGAAAGGTTATGCACATGAACAAAAGCATGCACCTTAAGTCTTCTGTTCCACGACTTTACATCTCACGCTGTCAAGGTGGTCGCGGAATACTGAATCTTGAATGTCTTTACAACAGGATTATTCTTTATTCAAAGGGGCGTTTCTGTACAAAGCAGCGGGGGAGGCTGCTGAAACACTCAGCCTTGACTTCAATATTAGGGGTGAGCAAAATTCATCAAATCTTATCCATCTTGAATACTCACTTCTAAAGGCCCGGATTAAGAAAGCACAGGAGAAGAACTTCCACGAACAGCTCCTCGACAAGAGGATGCACGACATCTTCCACAGAAATGTGGAAGATCAGGCGATGTCGTATGAGCTAACGTTTGCTTTCCTTAGATCACCCGGATTGAAGTCGGGCACGGAGAGCTTCATTTTGGCATGTCAAGACGGCGTCATTTCCACTCTAGCATACCGTCGCCACATTTTGAGCCAAGACATTCCCGATGATAGCTGCAGAGCGTGTCATGCACACCCCGAGCATCTAGGACACATACTATATAGTTGTCCAACTCATGCGGGAACGACCAACATCCAAAGGCACAATGCGGCACTAAGAGTGCTTTATTACCATCTCTGTCACTCTTATGGCATTAGCCCAAATACCTCTCCGCTAAACGCTCCTAGAGGAATAGAGTCAATTGTCGAAAATGAGAACTGCCGCATATACTGGAACTTCATATTCTCGACAATTGTTTCTGTTGCGCACTCGAGGCCTGACATAGTTCTCCTTGACTTCGAGAAACGAACCATGTTCGTTATTGAATTTTCGGCACCAGCTGACAAGAACGTCACAGCCAAGGGGAAATAAAAGAAACAGAGGTATAAAGACCTTAAAAGGGAGTTGCGACGGTTATACCCGGAATATTGTGTTGAGTTAATCGTCTTGTTCATCGGCGCTCTTGGAGGTGCCAAGGTTTCACTGGTTAATAGCCTGAAAAGCATCCCTGCGTGTCAACAAAATGCTGAGACACTTGCGGGGAAAATTCAGAAGGCGTTCGTCCTTAGGTCGCTCTGTATCCTCAGGGAGCACGAGACTTTTGCCGGATCATCGTATTGAGTTCGTCGCATACTGTAACCACCTATCTCACGGTCATGAGACGTGGTTACAGCTGAAATTTTACCGCGATTTCGCTGGTAGCGCGTGCAATTAGCACCCGCTCCCGGCGTGCAAAGTTCTGCACCGCCCAAGTTCTGCAATTTTTGACAGCTACAGTTTGAGAATTAAATGAAGCAAGTTTTGTGTTTTTAACTGTCAAGTGTTTAACTTAAAAATCCGTTTGTGCATTTTCACTATTTGTGCTATAATTATTATTGGCAACTAGTTAACGTTAATACCAGATTATTAAAATCTGAAAATGCCTGAAGGAATCAAGGTTATGTTTACTTTTGGCCTTTCAGATATATTCTTTCGCGAAGCGATCATTGTTTTCAGGTTTATTTTTCAGAATTATCAGTAGGTGCGATGGAAAAATGATTGGATTATTATCATCATCATCACCTAAATATTTGACTTTGAAGAATAAAAAATTCAACTACATATTTCAATGTAAAAAAAGTCCAGAACTGCACAATTTCAAGATCAGGGTGGCCAGTGACCGAGAAACCGGGAATTAGCCTAGAATCTTGAAAACTGGGAAATATACCCTAGAATTTTGTTGAAAATCATTAGTTTTTCAGAATTTTTTGGTTCAAAATTCAATTGCTTTGTTGAACATTCGTATTTTTGAAGAGAAAGTTCATCCTTTTGGATTGAAAATTCATCTTTTGGTAGAAAAGTCATGTTTTATGCTTGAAAACTAATTCATTTATTTAAAAAGTCTACTATTATCTTTTGGGTTTTACATTAAACTCTTTTGGTTTAAAATTCAAGTATTTTGTTAAAACGTTCATTATTTTGTTGAAATATAATCTCTTTTCTTGAAAATTAATCTTTTTCTGGTTAAAAATTAAATTAAAGGTTAAATTAATAATTCTGTGAAAAGTAATCTTTTTTTTTGGTCAAAAATTCAACTTCTTCGTTGAAAATTCCTCTTTTTGACTGAAAAATTTATCTGTTTGAAGTTCAATCCTTTTTACTTAATAATTAGATCATTTGTTTGAATATTCATCTTCGTAGATCAAAAATTTAACATTTTTTTTGAAAATGCGTTTTTTTTGTTTGAATGTTCAACTATTTGGTTGCAACTGTTTGTTTGACATTGAATTGAATAAGAAATTAAACTGCATATTTTAATTTAAAAAAGTAACTTTCTGTTTAAAATAGAAGAATTTTCACGTCCTGTAACGTATTATAACTATTTTATTTATACTTATATTATTATTAATCGCTATATTTATACATTTAATTTATAATATAAATTATGATAGAAAAGGATTATGTACTTATAAAAACGCAAAAACCCGTGCAAATTCATTTTGATCCATCATGATAAAATCAATAGTCTCAACTCCGCAGTACTAACCACGCAGTTTGATTTCGATTGTTATGTTCCCTAGGCGTTAAGTTTTTGGTTATCAAGTTATTGGTTTTAATCACAATTGAATCCGACATATATAAACCGAGTATCAGAATTAGAACACCAGTCTATCTCCAAATTTCAGATTGGGCGAAAGCTCTGCTCAAAAGTACATTGGCAGTCACTCCATCTCCAAATTTCAAATCAGGCGGAAGCTCTGCTCAAAAGTACATCGGAAGTCAGTCTTTCTCCAAATTTCAAATCAGGCGAAAGCTCTGCTCAAAATTACATCGCAAAGTCAGTCGATCTACAAGTTTCAAATCGGGAGAAAGCTCTGCTTCTAAATCCAAGTCTACATACAAATTTCAAATCGGGCAGAAGCTCTGGCCTAGAGCACATAGAAGAATTTCTCAAATTAAATATTAAAAATATCAGATAGACTCCGGTCATTTAGAAACTATTTCTAGTGTCATAATAAAAATTGCAAAGATTAAATTAAAATCAGTTAGTGTTGGGTTTCGAAAATTGAATCAAACTGAAGTCGATTAGAATTTCAATTCTCTAAAAGAAATTGAAACTCCACCCATAAAGATTTTCTTAGATAATTACTGTTGTCAACCAGCATCCACCTCGAGTACCAGTAGGGGACCTGGGCCTACCTGACGATAAATACACTCCTTTGACAAATCCTCATTGTCAAACATTACTACGATCAATCACCAGGATCACAACAGATGATACCTGTACACCAATAATCACCTGGACCAGTAACAGTACCTTTGTCAGTAAACGAGGAGAGTATTCATACAACTCGGAAAACCAGTTTCTCAAGGAATCTTCAAATATTCCAGTGAATCCCCAAATCAGTTACTCACCCAATTTTAAAAGGGGGTCATCAGTGAACGAATTGGAATTTATAATCGGAAAGTTTGAATCAATAAGTTAAAAACTCATAATATTTCAATTTCTCAACAACTCGTCATTAAGGTCTTCCTTTATTTCAAGGTGGAGATCTGGATGAGGAGTTTCCGCTTTCTGAGAGTCTCCAGTGCACTAAAAATTTAAAAGCAATTCCAGCAAAGTAAATTCAAACCAAATTGAGGAACATAATCCTTTTTTCTTTTAAAACTCGAATCAGCTATATCTCTTTTAATTTTGTAATTTCCTATATTTAATAAACTTAAATACTCTATATACGATTGTATTCCGATTTATTTCTAGAATATTTGCGTAGTTATCTTGATCGTCGGGATTTATTCTCATCCCTGTTTCGAAGTTCGAGATTTCGTTCAAAACGAGAAAGCCTTTTTTAAGGTAACTATTTTTAACCAGGTAAGTTTGTTCCCTTCAAGACGTAACATACGTCGTTATTAATTTGGTGCATTGGCTGCGGAAACCAAAAACTGCCGATAACTTAACGGAATGCAAAAAACCTGTTAATTTAAAAATTGCACTTATACAATTAATATGTATGTATGTATGTATAACATTAAGCCATTTCCCTTTCAGGGTAGGCGTGACACTACCCGATTCGGGTAGTGTTTCTAGGTGGATAGTTTTCTTGTAGTTATAAATAACTACAAATTTGGGCTCACCACACCCATAATATGCCAACAGCACACAGTATTCTCGAATGGTCACCCATCCAAGTACTAACCGCGCCCAACGCTGCTTAACTTCAGTGATCTGACGAGAACTGGTTTTTTCAGCGTGGCATGGCCGTTGGCCATATATATATGTGAATATATAATATCTGTATTTATGCCCTGTTCCATTTATATTTATACTTTGTGCCATTTATATTTATGCCCTGTACCCCCAACATATAATTTCTGAAAAATTGTGTATACTCTGTAACTCTTGAAAAAATTAATTTCAACTTATTATCATAATGAGAAACATAAATGTCGGGCCAAAATTCTGAATATGACAAGGCAATAACACGCCTTCAAACTTCACAAAATCCTCAACTAGCAAAAATAATCGCGAATAATCAACAGCTTCCAATAAATATTCGAAAAACTTCAAAACCTGATTTAGGCACGAAATTTAAAAACGATTTAATAATTAGCGCACCTGATACTGGTGATACGGCAGAAATCACTTTAGAAGGTCAAAATCCAAATAAAGATTCCTTAATTAACACAAGTTTCGATCAAAATATAGCAAATTCATCAATAATTGACAATACACAGAAAGACGTTTTAAAAAAAGAAAATTATTTTAATAATTCAAATCCATTTTGAGAGCAACAATTTAAAGAAACTGAACCAAAACAGGAACCTCTTATACCAGAAGTAATAATTCAATATACTTCAAACTTAAATTTGAAATCAGACTCAGACTTAGACTTTGACTCACAAACATCAAAAATGAGTAGACTACCTACTGAGCAACAGGTCTCACTGAGAGATGCACTGGAGGTCATTCCATAATTCGACGGAACAAATAACGTCCCTTTCAGTCATTTTGTCGAAGCATGCGAAGAAGCAAGGTCAATGCTACCAGGTATGGAAGTAGAAGCAAACCTAGTAAAACTTCTGAGAAGTAAACTTGCGGGGGAGGCCCGAAAATGCACATATGGGTACACTTACAATAGGGTTGATGAATTAATAAATAAACTAAAAACAGTATACGCACCGTTAAAAACGGTTTATCAACGTCAGGGAGAATTAGGTAACATTTATCAATGGGAAAACGAGAAAGTACTTTCCTACGCAACTAGATTAAAAGAAATATCTGATAAAATCAGTGACGCGTATAGGGCAAAAAATACAAATATTTCGACAACAGAAGTCAATAAAATGAAAGACAATTTTTATAGAAGAATTAGAAAAAGACACATTCGATTGTTTTATTACAGGTTTAAGAACAGAACTTCATATTAGAATAGAAAAATCACTATCATTTTCAGAAACATTTAACAGCGTGTTGGAAATAGAAAGATCAATTGCCGCATCAAAAGAACTAAGAAAAAGATCAAACTACCCTCAACTAGATGAAATAACGGAAAATAAAATACAAACTAATAATAGTTATTTGTGATATAAGTGCGCAAAATAGGTGATTGTGTGCAAGTGTGAATCTTGCAGCATAAGCCGGAGGCTCGAAGCATGAGTCTGTGATTAGCGCACGAGCGAAGCGAGAGCGAAAACGTAGACGAGTGCTTCGAGCTGCAGGCGAATGATGCAATCACACGAGTTAGTAATCACCTATGCGCACGTGTATCACACGCTATTTTTTGCAACGGCCATCCGAAAAAGTTGTGTTAGGTGGAGTTAACGAAAAATACTAATTTTATATTGCATAGAGTGGAGTTAAGACCCCCTCCTCCCACACACATTCTGCTGCCCCAAAACGAAAAAATTAGTCAAAGTAGGCGCCGAGCGCCTACAAGGCAGGGTTTCGTAGCCTATTAAGACGTTAATTTAATGCTTGATAGAATCTTAAAACAAAAGATTTTTAAATTTTGTGAACAAATTGAAAAAAAAAATTTGTCGAAAAAAAGTTGTTGGAAAAAAAATTTGTGAAGAAAAGTTGTTGAAAAAAAAATGTTTGAAAAAAACCATAAGGATTTCAGCCCAGGGCAACATAACTCTAAAAACACAACTTCAATCATTAAAAGATTTGTTCAAGTTGAATCTAAATTTATTTCAAGAAGATACCAACACCAGTGTTTAAAGTTACCTATGCCAGTGTCTAAATTACCTCATTTCGAAAGTGCGCATGCGCAGCTTTTTCATTAGTGCCTAAAGTAAGCCATCCTCAAACTGCACATGCGCGAAAATCATTCGCACACAGTCTGCTCAAATAATGTCCTTTAGGAACAATTTAGAAGCATGAAAACGTCAACTTTTGAGGTGGGTGTTCCAAAAAGTTAATATTACTCGCGTAGATATCACATCATGTCAATTCTGTGGAAAGATTGGACATATGGCACCAACATGTAGAAGTTTTATTTAACAATGATCAAATTCTAACCAACCCCAAAATCAACTGGAACATAAAAATCAAAGAGAATTTTTTTCCAATAATTCTCAAAATCAAAGACAATTTTATCCTAATAATTCTCAAAATCAAAGACAATTTTTGCCTAATTATTCTCAAAATCAAAGAAAATTTTCCTGATTATTCTCAAAATAAAACTAATAATCGATTCCTATCACAAAACAATTGGTCAAATAATAACCCTCGATGCGAGTCTCGGGGAACTTAAAATAAATACAACGAAGAAAGACCCCCTTGGAGAGGACAGGCACGCAGTCAACAATGGAATAGAAATGACTCTCGAAACGACCCTAACCACCCAAATAATTACCAGTCTAAGCCTAATTTTACACAAAATGATGAAATAATATGCTATTATTACAAAGAACCGGGTCATATAATTAATAGTTGCCGTGAGAGACAATCTAATAATCAATATCAAGAACAAGAACAACCTCGTCAATTAAATCCTCCACAACAATTAAATCCGGAAAACTCCAATGCCCTTCCCAGACCGGCTGCTCAGACGAAGGCCTAAATCAAGAAACAAATGCATCCAATTCTAATTCCGAAAATATAATGGAACAGAAAACAGCAAAAATAAACTTGAGCGTTACTAATACCATCCCTCATATAACATCATCAAACGGTTTAAAAAATCCTGTAAGATTAATGATCGACACAGGAGCTGGTCCCAATTTAATTAGAGAAAAATCAGTCGAATCAGTTATAAAAATAAATAAAAAAAATTGTCTGAAATTATCAGGAATCAACGAACACCCAGTATACACTCTTGGTCAAATAACAATAAATATTTTTGAATTTCCAACCATTTTTCATATAATCCCCAATGAAGTTCCAGTAGATCTCGATGGCGTTATAGAAACAGAATTTTTACAAAACAATAACGTAAAAATAAACTACGAACAGAGACAATTAAAAATAAATGAAAATCATCCGTTTGATACTCAAGAACTAATCACCATCCCAGAAAGAACAATTTTTTATTTCTATGTCTATGTTAAAAATAATGAAAAAGAAACCGGTTTTATTCCTGAACTTGTACCTGATAGTGGAATATTTTTAGGAATGGCAATACTAACAAATAATAATGGAAAAGCCTATCTCAAGGTTGCAAAAACTTGTCCTTATTCAGTTAAAATTTCAATCCCTACAGTAGAAATTTTAGATTTCAACGAAATCGAAATACCGGAATATTATACGCAAACTTAAAATGAAAAACAAACTCAAAATCTAGAATCAATTCAACTGCCTAAGTTGAACATACATTTGACTATTTTGACACTCAATATAATCAAGAAGATCACTTTCATCAAATTTCGAACATTGCCGAAGAGAATAAACTCGAAAATATAAAGAAATTATTACGCTTAAAACATTTAAATCAAGAAGAATATGAAGACATTTTCCAAATCCCAGATGAACCCCTTGAAGCAACTAACGTACTAAGACACAATATCCCTACAGGAGACTAGTCAAACCATATTCACGCGACAATACAGAATTCCCGAAGTTCAAAGAGAAGAAATAACTAGACAGGTCAATGAACTAATAAAATAATAAAATAGTAAAGCCATCTCAATCCCCTTACAATTCAATTGCTTTTCCGTACTTAAAAAACCGGATTCACACGAAAATAGAAAATGGCGAATGGTTTTAGATTATCGCATATTAAATAACCAAAATATAGGAGATTGTTATCCTCTCCCTAATATCACGGATATTTTAGATCAATTAGGAGAAGCAAAATATTTCCCGGTTTTCGACCTGGCTAGTGGTTTTCATCAAATAAAAATGAGTCCGGAAGACTCGCACAAAAACAGCCTTTTCAATGCCCTACGGACACTAGAGTTCGACCGCATGCCATTCGGTTTAAAAAATGCACCTGCAACCTTCCAACGTTTAATGGATCTCGTCTTAACCGGCCTTCAGGGAATCGAATTATTTGTATATTTGGACGACATAGACCTTAGAAGAGCATGAAGAAAAATTAACAAAATTAGCAGACAGATTAAGAGAAGCAAATTTAAAACTCCAGCCAGACAAATGTGAATTTTTACGTCAAGAAGTAGTTTATCTTGGACATGTCATTGAAAAAGAAGGCGTTAGGCCAAATCCAAAAAAATTAGAAGCAGTAAGAGATGTTCCTATTCCGAAAAAAACCTAAAAACATAATAGTACATTGTGCACCAAGGGTTGTGTGTCTTTATACCCGAGCAGGGTGTTTGCAGGACGAACCGGAGACAAGTCCTGTAAACAAGCGAGGTAATTTTAATTCGAAGAATTTAGGGCTTTTTAAATTTTTGTTGTTAAATTTCTTAATTTCGCGGTCTCGAGCCAGAGCCATGCAGATTTCCGCCACCTGCGCAAACGATCGATTGGATCCACCACCACCTTTCACCTTCATCCGATCTTCGCATCTCCGGTCCCCACATAATTTTCTACATTTATTTTTTATCGAATTTCCTTCTGACATCCAAGGTAGAATAGGTGATTCTACCAATAAGGATAGAATGGATTATTTTTTTGGACTACCCTTCTGACATCCGAGGTAGAACAGAAGATTCTGCCAATAAGGATAATATGGATAGACGTTTTTTGTCGTCTGAGATCCAAGGCACGTTCCTGTTGAGGATTGACTGAGGCGATTACTACGAAATTCTATACGAGAATAGGTAACCTCGCCTAAAATTATTATCTCTATATATGTTTCTGTTGTGAACAGGCATTTCTTGGCTTTTTATGCCTTTTTGTTTTCTCTTTTTTTTTTATCAGGAGCATCGAAGAGTCCAACCCACACCTGCAGTTAGAAGCAAGAGCTCCTCGTTCTCCACCTCGATACCAGGATACAGCCAGTCCTGAAAGCTTGAATGGGACGATTCTTACATCTCACTGTCCCTCGTACGAAGGAGTTCGGAATCTCTCTTTCCCTCGACAGGGGCTGATAAGGACTAGCGAAGAGAAGACAGGACGATAGGATGGACGAATCGGAAGCGGACCTCATCGGTTATCTCTCTCCCGATCGTAGAGGATTATAGAAATTAAGTTCGTGCACACCAGCCCTTCCCCCTAATCATGTAATTCCTCACGTTCTATTAATTCACCGGCAAGCGTGGAAACTTTCTCTTAGCGTCCGTAAACTCGAAGTGCAAACAGGAAGTGCTACTGTCATCCACTAGGATATGTAACGTAGGATCCGCTTTTCTTTCAATGATTTAGCCAAGCCCTTCTCTTCAATTCTATCTTGCTCTTGTCCTTTGATAATAATAATTTCACTCCTTGGCTAAATCATCTGCAATTGTTTTTTATTGGTTTTTGTGAATAATATGTCTCCGTGAATAATCTATAATAATGTGGAGTGCCGAAATGCAGAAAGTTAATCTTTCTTATACTGTTTTCGATTCTGTGATACCTTTCATAATATTTTTTAACCCTGCAATATCTTTAATAATGTTTTTGACCTCTCAGTGTCTATTATCGGTTCACTCGAACTTAGTCCCGCTGTCAGAATTGAGGAGAGCGGCCGTACTCGAACTCAGTCCCAAATTCAGTCCGGCGGCGCTGTCTCCTCCGTTCCTTCTTTTCCCCACCACTGGCGGCCCCTTGGTGCCACCGTACGAGGAGGAGAGAATGACCGCGCGTAAGTGAGAGAGAAGAAAGATGTACGAAGGAGTCAAACCTCTCTCTGTCGCTCCAACTGTTTCCCAACATTTTCCCTTCACACTTACTAGCGCAATAGATTCCAGGCTTAGGACTGGCAGCATTTATTATTATGCTGGCGTGTTTAAAAAAAAGTTGGGGAACATATATTGTCAATCATACCTAACAATATCACTAAAAATTAAAAATAAAATGTCGTAAAGTGAAACAAATCCTAGAGTAAGCTATATATTCCCCTAAATTTCTTGAAGGAGCTATTTATTTCACTTCGAGTCATGTATTGAAAATACCTATTGTCAAATGAAATACATTTTTGAAAAAAGCTTGCTATTTCTCGATCACTGAAGTTAAGCAGCGTTGGGCGCGGTTAGTACTTGGATGAGTGACCATTCGAGAATATTGCGTGCTGTTGGCATATTATGGGTGTGGTGAGCACAAACTTGTAGTTATTTATAACTACAAGAAAACTATCCACCTAGAAACACTACCCGAATCGGGTAGTGTCACGCCTACCCTGAAAGGGAAATGGCTTAATGGTATACAACAAAACTATACTGGTAAGAATTTGCGCGAAACCTTGCGAACGAACTCGATTCTTGTCAAACTACCATTCTGGAAGGACATCATACTTTCAAAAAGGAATTGTTCTTTTTCCAAAATTTCGCGCCTTCTTATCCCTACACTTCTCATTCTTATATATGTGTCAATTTGCACATTCTTTAAAGCGTCAACGAAAAGAAAAATGTTAGGGTCGGAAGTGTTGAACATAGCGTTCAATTTCGAATGATAAGATTCGCAACCGTTACTGGACACGTTGCCCCTTTCCCTGACGATACTAATATCTACTCACAAGCAATTAGAATTACGTACTGGACACGTTGCCCCTTTCCATGCCTGTCTGAAAAGGTGATAAAGTGAACCGAGTGAGAGAGGAGTGGGGGAGAGTGACGTTGACTCAGATCATCTCCGGGCAGTCTATTCACGGGACTGAGTCCGAGCGTTTTTCTGACCGCGGGACTGAGTTCGAGTGCAGCCGTCTTTTATAATATTTTGAGATCCCTTTGTGATGACCCTTTTTGTAACATTTTCGACCCTTTTGCAACACCCTTTTATTATCGAACAATTCAATTAGCGTACCCCGACCCTTATACCCTATATTATGATATTTTATAATGTTGAGATCCTCTCCCGTTAATTAGTTTAATTATCGAAAGGCGGCCCACATACCTTTTATTATAATACCTTTATTGTGTTGAGACCTTTTTATGATGTTGAGACCAGCTTTCCTTTCATAAAATATGTTCCGACCCTAGTACCTTGAATGGCAATGCCCCTTATTTATGGTGTTAAGACCCTTCCCTTATTTGTTATTATCTTGAATATTTAATTTTTATCTCTCGTTAATTTTGGAGAATCCCTTTTTTTATATCCCTTTTTTGAGAACCCTTGCTCATTTTTGAACTCTTTTCTTTTTATGTCTGTTTTTTTAAGAATCCTTATGTGCCCATTTTTGTGTTCTTTTTTTCTATATCTATTTTTGAGAACCCTTTTGTTTTTTTAATCTCGAGAACCCCTTTCGTATTTTCGAGACCCCTTTTTGGCACTTACTCTTGAGAACCCCGTTTGTATCTATTTTTGAGAACCCCCTTTGTGTCTATTTTTTGAGAACCCCCTTTGTATTTTCGAGAACATCTTTTGTATTTCCGAGAACCCCTTTCACCCATCATATTGTTATATACTGTAAATGAGGCCCCTTTTAAATGTTGAATTATTATACAGGGTGTCCCAGTACTCAAACAACATTTCTATATTTTTGAATTCTAACCAAAAAATGGCGTCGAAAATAATAATAAAAATTTTTTGCTAAAGTTAATAATTACCGAGTAATTAACAATTAAAGATTAACCAATCAGAAGCACGCGTTAGAAGGTCGAAAGTCCATGTGCCATCGATAAGAGTGTGTGCATAAACAAGTTCAGTTCGTATAATTTCTCCTCCGTTCGCTTTACATTAGGTTGTGACTCTCTAGTGTAACTTCACACGTCAACGAGATACAAAAATTGCAAAAAATATTTTCCACAATCAATCAAATTAGACAACATTCTCACGAATTCTGTAAAGTTCCTTGAATTTTGTAGAATTTTCGGGAACTCAGTGGAATTCTCCTGAATTCTGAAGAATTCTCTTGAATTCAGCAGAATTTTCTTTATATCAGCGAAATTTTCTTTAACTCTGTAGAATTCTTTTGATTTCAGCAGAATTATTTTGAATTCAGTGGAATTCTCTTGAATTTTGTATCATTCTCATGAATTCAGTATAATTCTCTTGAATTATGTAAAATTCTTTGGAATTCAGTAGGACTCTTTTAAGTTCGGCGAAACTCTCTTCAATTCAGCACAATTCTCTAACGTTCGGCAGAATTCTCTTGAGATCAACAGCATTCTCTTGAATAATGTAGAATTCTCCTGAATTCAGTAGAATTTCCTTGAATTTATCATAATTCTCTGGAATTCTGTAAAAATATCTCATAAATTCAGGAGAATTCTCTTGAAATATGTAAAATTCTCTTAAACTTTCTTTAATTCTCTTAAATTCAGTAGAATTCTCCTAGGTTTGGCAGAATTCTCTTGAATATAGTCAAATTATCCTGTTTTCTTTCGAATTTAGCAGAATATTCTTTAAATCAGCAAAATTCTTTCGAATTCAAAAGAATTCTCTAGAGTTAGGCACCATTCCCTTGAATTAATCATAATTCTGTGGAATTCTGTATAAATATCTCTTGAATACCGTAGAATTCTCTTTTTTTATGCGTTCTCTTAAAATCTGTATAATTTTCTTGAAGTCCGTAGAATTTTCTTCAATTCAGTATAATTCTCTTACGTTCGGCAGAATTCTCGTGAGTTGAGCAGAATTCTCTTGAATTTAGTAGAATTCTCTTCAGTTCGGCAGAATTCTCGTACAATCTGTAGAATTTTCTTGAATTGAGTAGAACTCTCTTGATTTCCGTAAAATTATCTTAAATTCTGTAAAAGACTCTTGAATTCTGTAGAATTATCTTGAATTCTGTAGAATCCTCTTGAATTCTGTAAAATTCCCTTGAACACTTTTGAACTCATTACAAATGTTTAAATACTTCTAAATTTATTAGAATAAGTTTTGACTTATTCTGAATTCATTAGTCTTTCCAATTTTTATTGTTGTGAACGTGACACGAAATGTCAATGAAATTCCATTGAAAAAATACGACGCGCAAAAGTCATAATTAAATGCTTGATGATTTCAGTGCAGTACGGAAACCAAGAGAGCTCTACTCAATTCAAGAGAATTCTACAGATTGCACGAGAATTCTGTCGATCTCAAGAGAATTCTACTAAATTCAAGAGAATTCTGCTCAACTCACGAGAATTCTGCCAAACGTAAGAGAATTCTACTGAATTGAAGAAAATTCTACAGACTTCAAGAGAATTATACAGATTTTAAGAGAATGCATAAATAAAGAGAATTCTACGGTATTCACGAGATATTTATACAGAATTCCACAGAATTATGATTAATTCAAGGGGATTCTGCCTAACTCCAGAGAATTCTCCAAAGTTTAAGAGAATTTTACATATTGCAAGAGAATTCTCCTGAATTTGAAAGAATTATACACAATTTAAGAGAATTCTACATAATTCAAGAGAATTCTACTGAATTTACGAGATATCTCGTAATATTACGAAAATATATATGAAAATATATATTTTCACAAAATTCCAGAGAATTATACTGAATTCATGAGAATGATACAAAATTAAAGAGAATTCCACTGAATTCAAAAGAATTCTGCTAAAATCAAAAGAATTCTACAGAGTTAGAGAGAATTTCGCTGATATTACGAAAATTCTGCTGAATTCAAGAGAATTCTTCAGAATTCAGGAGAATTCCACTGAGTTCTCGAAAATTCTACAAAATTCAAGGGAATTTACAGAATTTATGAGAATGTTGTCTAATTTGGTTGATAGTGAAAAATATTTTTTGCAATTTTTGTATCTCGTTGACGTGTGAAGTTATACCAGAGTCACAACCTACTGGAAAAGTGAACGGAGGAGAAATTATACGAACTGAACTTGTTTATGCACACACTCTTGTCGATGGCACATGGACTGTGGACCTTCTTACGCGTGCTTCTGATTGGTTAATCTTTAATTATTAATTACTCGGTAATTATTAACTTTATCAACATTTTTTTATAATTATTTTCGACGCCATTTTTTGGTTAGAATTCGAAAATACAGAAATGTTGTTTGAGTACTGGGACACCCTGTATACCTGTTTATGATATTTGTACATTCTTTTTGGTTATTATGCGTAATTTGTAATTCCGGACTGCGAACCCCCTTTACCTACCTGTTGAGATAAAACCCCATGGCTTGTTAATTTTATCTTTTCTTTGCGACCTTTTAATACCGATTTCTCTGTATCGTTATCTCAAAACTTAGTTCTTATTGACTTTATTATGTTGTCGTGTGTTTCTTATATTTGAACCTTCGAAATGATTTAATTAGCGATCCCACCTCGAAACTTTTACTTATGTTGTGAGTTTTATCTATTTATTTCGATTTATTGTTTTCGAGATCCCTGTGCCTATATTCGGAGTAATTGTTAAATTTGGATTTGTTTTTATTATCTTCTTTTATCTCCCTTGATATATCTTTTGTTACATTTTTCCGATCTTTTGAGTAAATTGCTGTTAACTGTTTTGATTAACATGTGAGATTTTGCAATTGCGTACCCCCCCCCCCCCCTACCATTGTTATGTTCAGACTGAGCTAGCAGTTTTGTCGACCCTAATTTTGTCTCTAATTTTGGTTTAACTTTTGCTTATTTTGATATCGTATTATCTTTTACCCTTTTTATATATTTTGGATTATCGCTTGTTTTGAAATAAGGTATATTCTTTTGACTAAGGTTTGTAAGGTTCCCTTTTATCTTTTGGTCCCGAAACATTTAACGTTTAGTGAGTTTCCCTGGCTCCCTTTTGGAATGTATATTCCTTATACCTTCATCTTTTCTTACTCACTTCGGTTGAATTGATTTACCTTTGTCACACGAAAGGACTGGCGCCCAAAAATCTATGTTATATTTATTGTCTAAATGGTTGGCTTAAGGAGTTATCTTAAAATGATCCATTTTATTTAACTCCATTTATTCTGTTTAGGGTCCTTTGTGCGCTATTTAGAGAGACCACAAAATTTTATCATTGATTATAAAAAGTAGCGTCACAAATACAAATACGTTTTTTGTGAGTATGCAGTCTTATTTCTGCATGCGAGACACTGCACGGATGGACGAACCCTTTCCCTATCTGCTCATGGGAACAAAAATGACACTACCAAACCAAGTTATGGATGTGGTTCAAAACGATGGAACGCGCAGACCAACCGAAAATGAGTCGGCAAACAGTGCCGAACACCCTAGAGATTCGGGATGTTGAAAATAATTTGGATGGAAACACGATGACGTACCAGCGAAACGCTCTAACTGAGTAGACGAATCCACGCAAGGATGATCTGCTGGAATGCTACGATGCAAGCATTATCCCTGTTCACGTAGGCTTCATGGCACGTATGCGCAATCTGTGGTGCCAGAAACACCCCTCCCCCGAGCTAAATATGAACGCAGAGCGATTCCCCAGACGCTGCATGAACAAGTCGTAGACGAAGAGGAGGAAGCGACATTATGACTAATCACAAAAAGCAGGCACCCCCTGAGAGATGATATCAATTTCCGTAAAAGAAGGAACATTAACATCCAGGTTCCTCCGAAGCCCCAACATCTGGTTGAAATGGATGCCTCCGTTCGTGAGGATATCTTGCAGGAGTCCGACCTCTGGACCATCAATTTTTCAGTTTATGGTGCGGCTAGAGCTTTGACTGATTCAAACCGAAGGATAAAATCAACGATGGATCAAAAGACGAAAAGACGCTTGCATCAACTGAACATAAATATTGGCTGGGTAAGTCAGAATGCGTCCCGTGATCTGTGTGCAGCTCATTGTTGGCAAAATACGGGTGTTATCTGACGCAAGAAGGAGAATACAGAAGAGGGACGGGTGAGTCAGAGATAATCAACAGTTTCTCGCTGACCCATCGCGGCTCTTCATCGATCTCCCTATTTCTGTCAAAAATTCGCTCAAGCTGAAGAAGTTCCGACTTTTTGGAGAGAGACTTACGAGGTCCAATTCCAGTTGAAGGAAGATACTGAAAATATCATCCGCTCAATGGAGCTTACCGACAACCTCATAATCTCATGCTGGTGGAAGTTTACTTCTACACAGCAACATCTGGCCCGCATCTTCACCTTATATTTAAAGTCCAAAACGCCCATTTCGCAGTGTCTGGTGTTAGGACGACCTGTACTCCTACCGAAGAAAGGCGACTTGTCCAACCCAAGGAAATACAGGCCAATAACTTGTCTGAACACGCTGTTTAAGATCTTTACAGCTATCTTGAAAGACAGGATTCTTCGAAGAATTGGGCCTGTGTAGAAAGAGATGTACGAACAATGTGGCTCGAAAAAAGGTGTAGCAGGCTGCCGGGAGAACCTGCTAATTGACAGGTGCGTCTGCAAAGACACAGCAACCCACCAGCGCTGCCTGTCGATAGCTCACGCGTGAACGACGTATCGACACAGACACAATGCGGGCCTGAAAATACTTGACTACCATCCATGTCGCTCTTACAGTGTTGGCCGCGACCCTGCTCTGCCGAACGCTCCGAGTGAGATAGAGTCCAGAACGAGAAGTGCTGAATTTTTTGTAACTAATGTTCCAGACAGCAGTCTCCATTGCTTGCTTTACAATTAGTGTAAAATGAATTAGGAATATGCTTTGATACTGAAATCTATTTAATTTTTAGCTATTGAATGTGTATGAAAGTGATGTTTCTGTTTATTCATTTGTTTCTTCATTCTTTGTTTCTTTATTTATTTAATACTTTATTTCCTTTATTTGCTTTGTTGATTCGTCACTTCTGCCACTCGAGTGTCACTAATCTTGCTTCTCATAAGAGAAAATACTTTGACACGTCATAATACCCAAGCATACGACTTGGGTACATTATTTCCGGATTTTATTGAGAAAAGTTTCTTGAAGCAAGTTTCTCCTTAGAAATAATTTAATTTCATAATATTATTCCGTTGATTCTATTGAATTATTCTGATTTTAAAAGTCAATTATATGTGCAGTGGCGATATTCAATTTTTCCTCCTTCTGTTTTGCTTTATCTTTTACTTCGTAAATTACTTTCTATGTAAGTTTCCTTCTTCAAAACATAAGGAAGCAACTTTTCGTCGTGAAGATCATCTTTAAATTGTGACAATACTGCAGAGATTCCTAGTCAATTTCAATCAAATACTAACATTGTTATTGACGAGAATCATGAAATGTTTTGGAATGATTATGATGATGATGATTTTTAATGAAGATAATGATGATGATTTTTTTTACGAGGGAAGACGAGAAATCTTCAAACGCAACGAGAAGGGGACTCTATCCACTTAACCTCACCACTCTTTCCTTCTTGGCAGAATTCTCCCCAGAACCGCATTCGCATTACTTCAGGGAATGCCGTTTTCTGATATACTATGAAGATGATGATGACGACGATGATCACGTAGGTGATGATGAATGTGATCCAGATTTTCCAAATGTGATCTAGATTTTCCATTACCTTTAGAGGTCAATGACACAAAGATGCAGTGTAAGGACGAGTATCATAAATCGGGCGTTGACGTACAATAGCTTAGAAAGTAGAAATAGAAGTTAGCTTGAGAGGTGTTCAACGGGTTTTTCGGTGTGAAGACAATAGCGAACGGTGGCACGGTCTCAGCTCTCTGACAGAGCATCCGGTTACTCATCGTTCAATTATTCGAGAAAAAAAAAACACGCCATCTTGGAATTGGGCTATTTTGTGGGGAAAAATCTCAGCTTTTTAACTAGACTATTTAAAAAAAAATCAAATGAGTCTTTGGAAAAAAAGTAAAATATATTTTTTGGTTTTCGAAAATGGAGGTCAAATTTTGACTTTTTCAAAAATTGCTATAACCAGTTCCAGACCATAAAAAAGTCTGTCGAGAACATATGAAGTAAGATTTTGCTTAATGCAAAAGGAAATAAATTATATACGTCGAAACGAAAATTTTTATTGTACTAAATGCCATCCGATAGGAATCCAATCAACCAAACTCTGAGCCCGATCGGACGACTTCGTTTTCTGGAGTGAGAAATTGTGTCCCAAATGTTAAATAAAATATTTGTGGGAAAAATTTGAAACTTTATGAAATACTTTTATACAATTTTTTTGACATGTTTAACGGGGTTCTGAGTGGCCCTTTTTCTGGTACTTGGCGGTCTCATTGGCGGTTTTGCCAATATTGTTAATGAAACTATTTGTGGGAAAAAGTTTAGATTTTATTAAATAATTTTGGGACACCATTTTTATTAACATGTTTTATAGGGTGCTGAATAGCCCTGTTCCAGCTCTGAGCGTAAATCTCATTGCAAATACTATTAATGCAAAGAATTTCAGATTTTGTAAAATGTTTTTTTTTTTAGTTTTTTGGCAGGTTAACGAAGGCGTTTGGAAGATTGTTTCTCGCAATCCATATGAATCGATTAGAAATATTTTAAGACGTTTTTCTCGAAAGAGGCTTAAGCGGGGGTTTTAAGAGATGGGTTATATAAATCTTGTAATAATATATTAAAATGAATTGAAAAAAAACTCGTCTGCTCCACCCCTTGTGATATAAAAAATAGTATAGGCTATTCACCATGATTAGGGACGTAATATTTGTTTAATAATAATAATCATTTTTAACCCTTAAATGACACACCTCGAAATAATCACGTAGATGACACATGTGAGCCTTTGGACCCCAGCTCGGAAAACATGCAATAATTCTGAAAGTTATTAATATTTCGATCTGAAATTTTTTTCCATATATTTCAAACCTTTCTTTATTGTAATAATGCCTCATAGTTGCAGAATTTTTATTTGTCAATGGCAAAAAAAATTATTGAAAAAAAAACAATTTATCGATTTTTCATGGAACCTTAAAAAAGGTCTGGGGTCTTTTGGACCCATGGTGTCATTTAAGGGTTAATAATTAAAGTACTAATGTTTTAATATTGAAATTGCAGAATTTCGAATTCTTCATTCTAAAATTATTTGGAAATATCTTGAACCTTAGAGGCCGTTCAAGTATTAATTACGTAACATACTTTACATGGATTTTGGAGCACGATGTTACGTAACATGTATCGTAAGACCATGAAGGGCGACTTACGTAACATCGACTTTGGACATCCCATTCCTTTACGTAACACGGAGTAATACATTGCACGCCCCCTCCCCTAGAGTGTGTTACGAAATACTCTAACAGCCCCTTACAAATGTATCATTACAAATTTCATACGGTTTTGTTCACTCTTAAGAGCGTTTTATTTCTATGAATTACACAGGCCGACATAATTTTGGAACCAGAGCTCTCATAATAGGTTATCCTCAAGGTTTTTGCCGCTCTGAGACGAAATCCGTGCACCAAAAATCTCCATCACTTCAGTGTTTGGTGATATAATGACTCAAATGTGCCAAAGTCGCTCATTCATTTAAAAACATTCAGGGGTTGATTTTTTGCTACCCGTACTATGGAAAATGACCCATCAAGAAAAACTTTCAAATTCAGTATACGAATTTAGTATGCGGATTGCATTTTTAATTTATATCACATGATAATCTGATAACCGGGCCTGAAATGTGTAAGGGTTGAAAATACAGACCTTTATATTACATTAAAAGACTGTTCCTGCAATAAGATGTTTTCTAAAGGCTGGATCAGAATATATATCAGAATATAGATATCTTGATCAGAAAATTTGCTATTCTCTATATGTAGGAAAAGGCACCCCCAAAAAGAACTGAAAGACTTGTTTTGAATATAGCTGTTCATTCAGGAGATCCCAAATTGATTCCATATGCCAACCGTTACATTTTTAAAATGTGGAGCAAATTGGACAACTGATTCGGTTTCAACGCGCCAAAAATTTTCGGAATCACCTAATGAGGTCTCTGGATCAAAAAAATGTTAATCTGTGTTATAGGATACAAGCAGGAAAAATGAATTATCAGAAAACTTACTCCAATTGTGAGAGAGTCCACGAAATTTGGTGTCCTACCTAAGCCAAAGGTAGTATAAGGTAAATTCAAAGAAAAATGGGCACTTTGAGGCAACTGCGCTGCAATTGCACTACGTGGACTTCCGTCTTGAGTTGTTGTTTTATAAGCTATAGAAGGTCCTGGTAAATTAGTTCCATAAGTTCTTTTCTTTTTTCCTAGCGTGCCTGGCGAAATTGGATACATAGTGTTTGTAAGGCCAGTAAGAACCATTACTTTAACGAAATTAGCATCATAGTCAAGACTATTTTTAAAAGCTTCCGTGCGATATTCTTTTTTTACGTCATCGTAAGTTACGAGTATTACATCCAGTATACCATCTTGATAAAAATCGTAAAATACAGCCATAACGCTTTTATTGTAAAGGAGATCTAATGCATTCCAATGAACTTCAAATGTGCGTTTGAACATCCCACAGTTATTGCAAGGAACGTTTAATAATAAAAATGTACGAATTTGCAATGTTGTACTTGAACGTAAAGTTGCAAGCAAATCCGGATATCCATCCATATTAAAATCTCCTCCGCGAAGTGTTATGGTTTCTGTATATTTATAGCCACCATCAGGAATGAACCCCCACATGTCATTATTACTGTCCTTAAAATTGACTTGCAAATCATGCCAATCGCCCGAATATATCATAATGGTACTATTCTTACAAAGCATATCAAAGCACAAAGGTAAAACGAGATCGATTTTCCCAGTTGATTCCACATCTATGTATAAAGATTGCCCTATGTGGCAAGGGAATGTTGAACCTTCGCCTTTCGTAAAATTATAAGGTAAGTATATGTCATTAGAATGGCAAAAACCTTCACTGTCGTTTCCAAACCAAACTTCAAAGTGATGGTCGGTAGTTACAAGAAGATCTGGAATGAAATCACCATTGAAATCAAGGAATGCATTAGAATGTGGTTTTCTTATAGAAGGTTCGTGACCTTCTGGAACCTTCATTTTGATCGCGGTAGGAGTTGTTCTATTGCAATTGAATATCCAAAACATTCTATTGTTTTCAGAGTCTAATCCAAAAAGATCAATTATCATATCATGATTGTAATCAATCGCCAATGGCTGTCCTTGCATTTTTATTATAGGGTAAGACTCATCACTACAATTCAAAAGACCATTACTACCCCAAAGTATGTGTACATAAGTTAAACGATCTTTCTTGTTAAGGGTTGTCACTAACACGTCCATGAATACGTCCCCGTCAAAGTCGCCAGGAACGACACTCGTAACAGGGTCATGAAAAGGGCAGCTAAGATTTTGCGCTGGGCGCAAAAGTGGTTCTTGATCTGCAGCCAACATAATTTCAACAGTTTTTCCATCCTTTCGAAGTACAAACACATCAGTGAGTTCATCAGAATTGAAGTCACCAAAAGCAGCTGGCAGTCCGTCCAACACATTTCCAAATACAGCTGGTGTGATATCACTACACTTTCCTACAGCCAGAAACGTTGCAAGAACCATGAAATCTGCGGCAGTCCTCATGACGAATTTCGTGCATTACCTAGAAGCATACACAATATTGTTTAATTAAAGTGAAATTTATCGTATCTGGGGCGTTGCACGTCAAAGGCAAAACTGAACTGAATTTTTTATCTTGGTATCTATTGGTCTTACAATCTATTGGTCTTCGAGACCGTATTTTTAGCTGCAATTGAGAAATTGTTTGCGAAATATTAGTAATAAATAAGTTTTATGAATAAATGAAAAATATTGACAATTTTGATTGTGTAAACGTTATTCTTCAACGTAAAATTATTGCTAGACACATGCTGAATAGTTTCTAGTTGAAAAGAGTTAACACTGTACAATACCTGTCAGTTTTATAAACAATTATTATAAACAAATACATTATATACCAATTTTTCTTCATAAAAGCAGTTTTTTGCAAAAAAAAGTATTAATAGGCTCCTGGTGCGTGATTTTTAGTTAAATTGAACCAGCATTTAACAAAATGTTCTATTTTAATTAATATTTATTTTAAACAAATGAACATTTAGCTTTTTTGCAACTTAAAAGCACCGTTTCTTCACTGAAAAGTATTATTAGGCGCGTTGTGCCTTATATTTGAATGAATTGTCCCAGTATTCAATATTATTTTCAATTTTTATAAACAATGCTTATATTTATTATGAACAAATTGTTACACAATGCAATTTCTCTGAAATTATTTTCTGTTACACTCCTCAAAACAACAGCTCCCAACTATACTAAAACAGGCCGACGGCACAACACTTCTATTTTAACTCTGGTTGTTACCCATTCACAATTTTTTAACTTTTAGTTTATTTGAATTTTCGCGCGCCAGCCGTGACCTTCGATGAATCGATACATCGATAAGTCGACTAGTTGCTACTCACGCCGCAGTGCTGCTATCAGACGGTTGAGGCATTTGCTCGCGGTGAGTTCCTAGTCAGTACCGATCCAGTCTCCACCCGGTAAAGTTGACGCTCCGACTTTAGTCCATAATTTCGGCGGTTTCTTGTTGTAAGGAGACAAGAGCTTCGCGCTCGATCGGTGTTCCTTCGTGCTCGAGCAGTATTCGCGAGCTACCTGTTGCGTTACGATTATTTACTACGTTACTACGGAATAAACTATGCCCGTAAATCTAACCTCGACTTACTTTTTCAATACCCTAACCCCCAATTACTAATTTTTTCGAAACCCTAACTTCGACTTCTTGATATTTTTTCGTTTTAAAAACAAAAAGAATCCGACTTATTTGCGTTACCCAGTTAACGAAAGTGAAGAAAGGAAAAAACACTAGAAAAAACTCCGAATTGTGAAGAAGGAAGCCTCCAGAATTCGGAGAAATTATCACCAGCCTATAACAACTTAGCCAGTTGTTTTCTCCACCGATAACCCCTAACGGTAAGTGAAAGTTAACATTGTCATGTTTCTCTGCTCTTCAACATTGCTCTCCAACCTTCTATAAGTTTTTTATCGCTTGTTCTTTCCTATTCTCCTCTCTCGGTCCTGTGTTCAGAGGATCTGGGAATTTCTCAGTTTATCTCTCGGTTCTATGTTAAGAGAATCTGGGAATTTCTTATTTTATCTCTCAGTCTTCTGTTAAGAGGATCTGGGAATTTTCTTCTTCTACATCTCGGTCCTTTTACTCTCTCCGTCCTATGTTAAGCGGATCTGGGAATTTCTTCTTCTATCTCTCCGTCTTTTTACTCTCTCGGTCCTCTGCTAAGAGGATCTTGGAATTTCTTCTATCTCTCGACCATTTTATCCTCTCGGTCCTCTGTAGAGAGGATCTGGGATATTTGCTTTTATTACTCTCTCGGTCCTGTGTTAAGAGGATCTGGGAATTCCTCACTTTATCTCTCGGTTCTATGTTAAGAGAATCTGGGAATTTCTTATTTTATCTCTCAGTCTTCTGTTAAGAGGATCCTGGGAATTTTCTGCTTCTACATCTCGGCCCTTTTACTCTCTCCGTCCTCTGTTAAGCAAATCTGGGAATTTCTTCTTCTATCTCTCAGTCTTTTTACTCTCTCGGTCCTCTGCTAAGAGGATCTTGGAATATCTTCTATCTCTCGGCCATTTTATCCTCTCGGTCCTCTGTAGAGGGGATCTAGGATATTTGCTTTTATTACTCTCTCGGTCCTCTGTTAACAGGATCTGGGAAATTTTCCTCTCGTTACTCGGTCCTCTGTCAAGCGGATCTGGGGTTTTCCCCTTAATTATCGGTCCTCCGTCAAGAGAACCGGGGATTTTTTCCTTTTACTGCTTGCTCCTCTGTCAAGGGGATCTGGGATCCTAGTTGCCCGTCATGATGGACCAGCCCCGAGTGAATCGGCCAAGCCAATACAAACGCTGGAAAGATCGGTATCGCCGAGCCCTTGTTGACCAGCAGGGAAAGCGGAAGCCTATATTCCCCTGTCACCCAAACGGAAGAAGAGGAATCGTGGAGATCGCCGGAACCGAGCCAAAGGGTTCCCAGCCAACCAAACTCCGAGTGAGAACGCGCCCGAAACTATCGACCAGGCCATTACTCGGGAAGAGGTTATCAAAGAGGTCAACCTCCGCAAACAGCCGATCAGGTCCTACCAGACTTGGAGGCTTATCCTTCGCCGGCCGATATCTTCACCTGGGAGAACGAGGAGCTCATTCCTCTCGAGTAGTGTTGCGGGACCTAGGCGTCGATCTTCCGCCCGAGGAGACGTCCCCGCCACCTTCCGAATTATGGAGCCCAGCTGCGGGGACTCCGCATATTCGCCCCTTAGGGGACAAGGACCTATTGGAGCTGCGTGCCTCTCCCATCGAGTTTTCGTCCCCGAAGCCCATCGAATTTTCGCCACCAAAGCGCGACAAGGCAGCGGGTACACGAGCGCGGGTTGGGCCTATCTCTCTCTGACAAGAATTCCAGCAAGAGAAGGAGGCCAAAGTCTCGCCCTCCCTCACGACGCTCGTCCAGGAAGTCGAGAACTTACCCGTCACCTCGGAGATCACCTCACAAGCAGCAGGTTCTCGTCCAAATTTACCAACGACCTTCTCTACTGGCCATTATCTCCAGAAAGGCTCCCGAACGGGACCCCATTCGTCCAAGGACCTACAGGACGCCCAAAAGACTGAAGTCCATTATCATCCGTCCTCAGCCGACTACCGTGTGCCGAAACATTTGCGACCGTTGATTACTCTGAATCTATCATAATTTGTGTAGTTGATAAAAAAAATGTTTTTTACATGTTCCATACTTAAAGAAATATTTCTTATCCAATACTATTTATTCAGATTGTCATATTGTTTAGTGTTAGTTCGCTTTGACTAAAAGTTATTCAGCATGTGTCTAGCAATAAATTTACGTAAAAGAATAATGTGTATACAATAAAAATTGTAGAAATTTTGCATTTCTTTACCAAGTTTGATAATTGCTAATATCTCATAAACAATTGCTCCATGAACGCTAAGAAAAAAACGTACCCAATCGATTCTGATGTACTTTCACTTATTTGAGTCTCATAAAAATGTGTGATCCATGAGGGTGGTGCTCGCCTTATCAGTACAGCACGTCGAGAGTTAGAAATTTTGACAAAAATTCCTGGAAAATAACAAAGAACAAAACTTTGATGGTTTAGCGATAACTTAAGAAGACTTTGAATATTATTATTTTTTTTAAATTATATCGATGATCTCCTTCTCAGTGAAACAACTATGGAAAAAAGTTTTCTCGTACCGTAAGATGGAACTAAGCGGCTCATTTTCTTTGGTTTTTACGATAAAGTCCAAGAAGAAATTTAAATTAGGTATTGACGCTTCAAATATACGTATAATCTCTACCTGACCATCTTTTGTACTACAAAGCACAAATATACATTTAATTCAAAAACACATATTTATCACCCTTTAAGGGGATTTATTAGAGTCAGAAAACGGGATTCCATTTTTCAGCCGCTCCGTTGAATATTTTTGTCTGATTTTTTACATACGTCATCTAAATATTATTCCGTTCTGCTGGACAGAGCCGGTTTTTCGATAAAATGTTTATGTTTTGTTTAATAATCAAAAAAGGAAAGAACAATAGCAGTGAAGCTCAATGTTAGCTGTGTGTGCATTTTCGCGGCATGCCCATCGACCCCCGTGTCAAACGGCACGAGACAGGCACCCCGGAGCGCGTCGAATTACCCGGAACGAATGACCCTTTCATTGTTATCAGATTCAAGCCGGTTACAAAAACTGAAATTGTGAAAGCATGGCTTGATTCAATTTTAATTAGCAGAATAAGTTTATTCATATAATTTTAAGAGAGTAAAAAAAGATTCATGAAAATCGGTTAATATTTGCAGCAGTAATAGGAATGTTAAAGTACATAGAAAATTATAGCCAGATATACCATAGCGTGTCGAATCATGCGGAAAGAAGGATATAGCCGGGTAAGCATGCAAAAAATGCCCCCAAAGGGAATCAAATATTCAGTCAGCCATTTGAAAGCATACAATCAAAAAAAAATTTATCAAAATTTCAAACCGTTAGCCGCCATATTGGATGAGTTAGAGGGGGTAACGTCCATTTTAGTTTTTAGTTTTTTTCCCTGTTTCTACAGTTAGAAAAAAATCTGAAAAAATTCACAGAACTTCTTTCAATCATTTTCAACGTGCGTCATTTTTTCGCCAACGGCGATACCACGCTGAAAACACCAGTTCTCGTAAGATAACTGAAGTTAAGCATTGTTGGGCGCGGTTAGTACTTGGATGGGTAACCGTTCAGGAATACTGCGTGCTGTTGGCCCGTCGTGGGCCCACATTGGTAGTAAATATCCACCTAGAAACACTACCCGAATCGGGTAGTGAGGCAATTAACTTTCGAGTTCGAACTGCTAATCAATGTATGTATGTATCATTTTTTCGACAAAATTTTGGCGGGAAATTCAAATTTAACCATTTTTTTTTTAACATTTTTTTGTGTGATAAAACTCTAGTAATATCTCAGTTTTTTCCCACAGAATAGTCACCCAAAGAGATATTATTGTGAAATTTTGCAGATTTTTAAATTTGGTATTGATTGAAAATTTAATCCTAGTCACTGTCCTTATTTACACAGTTACACTGCCGTCGGAAATTATCGGTACGATCAGCGAAAGTACTATTAAAAACCACTGCTGACTTTGAAACGTGATAACTTGTTCAAACAGGTGTAAGAAACTTTTTTTTAAAATCTTATGAAAGCTCATCAAATTACGCTTCAATTTAGCCCTAATAGAGATTTTTTGATCTTTCAGTCGCTTTTCAGCAATTCTGGCCATCTGCGGTGATCGCCGACTGAGACGCGACGCAGACACACTTGAACACTTATGTTATATCTTGGGAGCCCGTGAATGCCGATCTAATGATTCTCGACAAATATCGACCATAAGCTGAACAGTACACTGCCGTCGGAAATTGTTGGTACGATCAGCGAAAGTATTATAAAAAATCACTGCTGACTTTGAAACGTGATTGCTCGTTCAAAAAATGCGAGAAGTTTAAAAAAATGTAAGGTGGCCCAAAAATATACATTTTGGAATTTTCGACCCGCGCCGACGCTAAATCGTTCTCTCGCACAAACAAATACATAAATATTTTTTTATTTTGAAATAAAATGATTTTTAGTACGTTGTCGAGTATTTTGAAGTTTTCTCTTGATGTACGAATTAAAATAGAAAAGTTTCAAGAGAGTCTGAAGAGAGCCCTGAGACTTAACCCAGACGACAGTTTTAGTGTTTATTACTCTGCCATTCAACTCAGTGACTTACCCTATTGAATGTTGATGCTATTTGTGCAAGAGCGCTTCCCTTTGTGCACAGGTGCTTATACCTGATACCTATTTTCCTTCTGAGTATGCGACTGTTACCAAGTTAGGGTCGTCAGTAGATAATTTGAAAACGAAAAAAATTGTACTTGATTTTCACAATTATTTGAATATTGAACTGAGAGTCTAGGTTATAAATGGTTTTAATCCTTAAAAATGACATCAAAAGTAAGTTTTAAATCTGTGGTTCTCATATTATTAATATTTAATTATTAAATAATTATTTTGAAAAATTATTTTGCATGATTATAAATTCATTTAAATTCTAAAAATATGTACAAATAAAATATTGTTGATTTTTTAAATCTTTTATAACTTTTTAAATTAAATTAGAAATGATTAATTCATTTAAATTCCAAGAATTTATACAAATAAAATATTGGGCGACTTAATAAAAAATTTATGATGATAAAAATTATAAACGATAAAAATAATATCAAAGCCTTTTCCACGATATATTTAAGGGCTGCTTCGAATTGAAAATTATATTAGGTACTTCTAAGAGAACTTCATAGAAGTGCCCGTCCGTCGCATAAATCAATCTAATCTGCCGTCTCATTCTGTCGACGTGTCAACTTTCTCCAAATGTCATCCCTGACTTTATTGCATGGCTTATTGGTAACTACGGTCAGTTGCAAGGGACTTGGCTGTTGACTGCAGTCATTCGTAAACTCTAGAAATGAACAGTTCGAGGCATAATTGAAGAAGTGCACTGCTGTCAATTATGGCGAAAACGCGCCAAAATACGAAAATTAATTTTGTAGGGGACAAAAGTGAACATTTCTGCAGTCGAAAGTTACGTTCTAAAAAAGAGGTGCTACAAGTGTTTTTTCACCCTGAAAAGCTATTAAAACAAACTGTATAAGCAGTTCTACGTGTAATGCTGAAAAGTGTATTGCATTCTGGAACGAAGCTGGCATTCCAGTTGGGAATAAAAGAGACATTATAAGGAAAATAGAGGGTTTAAATGAAAAGTGGTTAAAATTGAACATGAATTCATGGCCAAAAACTAAAACTCAATTCTTCAAATAACGTGACGAGTATAAGACCGTATGTTTTATAATGATTCCTTAGTCACAGTGGCCGCTGGATCGGAAAACCGGGAAGAATTGGGAAATGACAGTGAATTTATTTGTTGACAGGGCATTTTACCAGTTTTTTAAAGAAAAACCTGTCCAAGTTTGATCTTACCAATTTTTAAAATAATTAGTTGTACTGTTGTATTTTCAATTGTGATATCTTTCGGCTAACAATGCGTAATTCGAAAATCTTCTATTTTATATATGCTTTTATACCAAAGATCCTGGTTTACAGCACACAAACCAGAAGTAGCTCCAAACAACGATTTTACGTTTCTACAAAAGCTCATCGACTGTCCTGCTTAAGACGAAAAAGTTTGCAATGTTGCACTAAAAAAGTTTGCAGGCCATCCTTGGTATCTAAGCGAAGAACTAGTAGGTTTAGCCTTTTTTGATCAAAATGTCTCGCTAGAATGTAAACGGAAAATGGTAGTAGCCATTAAGGAGCGTGAGGGAACGGAATTCCCATCAAAGCATTAACAAATATTTTTAAATAATCCGCAAAATATCAAGGAATTAATCCTAGATCAATTTGTGACTGTGCAAAACGCGAGATTATTCGAGCAACTGTGTATTTCTGCAAACTTCTTAAGTTTCGATACCGAAACATGGGAAACGAGGGAAGATTACGAAGTTGCTTCTTGTGTAATAAGCTGGTTGCCAGTCACAAATGATAATGCTGAACGCGGAGTAGCTTTAATATCGAAATACATACAACCTCTTACTCAGAATGAATAACAACTGCAGTATTTATTGAGAAACGTTAATGCTCATCGAAGTTATGTACCAGCCTGTGACAAAAAATCACTTTAAAAAACTCATCGAAGATTATTTGTTTCGACCGTAAAGGCATTACTTATTAGTTATTGCAGACTTTCAACAGGGCTCAAAAGAACGGATGAACGTTGTGCTTTATGATTATATTATCCCAATTGTTTCTGCCGATTATATAGGCCCTCGAGAACAAAATTGTAAAATAGTTGTTGGAGGAGTGTGTTTTGCCTTAGGGTTCACAAGATTGAATTACCTCGAGTAATAATTAACCAATACTCAATAATTTTGGCACAAAATGGTGGACCTTGTTATTGAATTTATTGATTTTATAAAACATTATCACAGTTTCAAATCATTAAGATTTATCCATATTTTATATCACAGTCGGAACTTATCCTATCTACTAAAAAAATGGTGTAACGATATGTAATGTAATTCCATTTGATGATGTAAATTATTTCTGAATGTCTCCAAACAATTAAACATTATAGATAAAAGAGAATATTTTAGTTATGAATGTCTTTTAATATTCTAAAATAATTCTGCTCTTGACTTTCAAAGAAATGAGTAAAATGAAATTATAGGCAAAAAACTTAGAATATCCTAATTATTATTTAAGCTTTGATTTTGGAGAATTTTTTTTTAATATCCATAATTTTGATGAAAGGTAGGAAAAGTCTGAATTATTCCGAAAGACTTTTTAAAGTTCTAGACATTTAAAAAAAATTGTTAAATAATTTGGAAATAATTCGAACAAAATTTTTAAAATTTTAAATGTTAATATTTAAAAAATTTTTTTTAATTTTTAATCAATATGATTTAATGATGAATAATCTAAAAAAATTCAAAAATGATAGTACCACGAATAATCATTGTATTTTTTTCCGTTACAATGTATATATACATTAGGTATATATGGAGTATCTAATGATGTATAAATACACTTATATAATTGTATTATACGAATATATACAGGTATCAATGGACCTCAGGAGTCGGAAAATGTAAAAATTACAGTTTTTAATTTCTTACACCAAGATCCCCCAAATTAAAAATCTGAAAAATGCACAATAATAGCTCTTTGGGTATCTATTCTGTGGTAAAGAACTGAGATAGTACTTGAGTTTTATCATGCAAAAAAATTCAAACAAAAATTAAAAAAAAAATTTTGAGTTTGAATGTCACGCCAAAATTTTTTCGAAAAAATCATGCACGCTGAAAATGATTGAAAGAAGTTCTGTGAATTTTTTCAGATTTTCCTAAGTATGGAAACAGAGAAAAAAAATAAAAACGAAAATGGACGTTACCCCCTCTAATTCATCCAATATGGCGGCTAACAGTTTGAAATTTAAAACAAATTTTTTTGGATTGTATTGATTTCAAATGGCTGACTGAACATTATATTCCCTTTGGGAGCATTTTTTGCATGCTTACCCGGCTATACCCTTTGAAAGCATTGGTTTGATTCAATTTTAATTATCAGAATTAGTTTCTTGATATAATTGGAATAAAGTGAATAAAGATTCCTGAAATTCGGTTCATATTTCCAGTAATAATGGAAATGTTACAGTGCATACAAAAGTATAGCTGTGCCAAAAAGTTGACACCTACTCCCTCAATCTGAATCATAAGTAATCAATTAACAACTACTGATTAAGAAGCCTTAGTAATTCAAATAATAAGCCTTACTAAATATATTAGCAGTTTGCTAATAAAGATTGTGAGAAAACTTTACAACATCAATTACGAAACGACTTCGGTCGATAAAAATTATAATTTTCATTTTGTGAACTTGAATTTCAAATAATGAACATTGAAATAAGATTAAAATGTATATATGTAAATGAAAGAAAAAATGTGGTTAAAAATATGGGTGGTAAATATTCTATCCATATATAAACGAAAGAAATTATTGTAATTTCTGTTTTTGAAACAGGAAACTGTATCCCGGAATCGCAGATTTTCATACCATTGAATTCGGTATATATCACTTAGCTAGTTTACAATTTCTAATCCAAGTTTTCGGAAAATATTAAAATTGAAATGTAACACCCATATTTTTAACCACATTTTTTCTATCATTTACATATATACATTTTAATCTTATTTCTATGTTCATTATTTGATTCAAGTGCACACAAAGAAAATGATAGTTTTTATCGACCGAAATCGTTTGGTAATTGCTTTAGTAAGCTTTTCTCACAATCTTTACTAAAAAACTGCTAATGTCGTTCGTTTCCGCATGATTCGACACGCTACAGTGTATATGGCTATACTTTCTTATGCACTTTAATATTCCTATTACTAGTGAAAATATTAATCGATTTTCATGAATCTTTTTTTCACTTTCTTAAAATTATATGAATAAAATAATTCTGCTAATTAAAGTTAAATCAAGCCACGCTTTCATAATTACGGTTTTTTTAACTGGCCTGACTCTCATAACAATGGAAGGGTTATTCATTTCGAGAAATTCGACGCGCCCCGGGGTGCCTGCCTCGTGCCGTTTGACAAGAGTCGATGGGTATGCCGCGAAAATGCATACAATGCTAACACTGCGCGTCACTGCTATTGTTCTTTATTTTTGATTATTAAACAAAATATAAACATTTTATGGAAAAACCGGCTCTGTCCAGCAAACCCGAATATTTAGATGACGCATGCAAAAAATCAGACAAAAATATTCAACCGTGCGGCTGAAAAATGGAATCCCGTTTTCTGACTCTAATATATCCCCGTAAAGTGTGAGCGACTTTACTCAATTTTCTACTTTTTAAACGTTGTGAAAGGCATTTTGATCTCGTAAATGGAATGATTAACAAGGGAAAACATTTTCTTTTGGCTTACAATAAAATACTATGAGCCGCTTCCCCCCACAAAAACGAAAATTCTTCTAAAAATCATTCTGAAAGACGAAAAATATATTCTGTTCATATGAAAATTTACATAAATCTGGTTCGAATGCTACACTGAGCGAAGAATTCCCGTGTAGTTCGGGTTTACACCCCAATAGTTCGGGTGGTTTATCTTTTTTTTTGTTTCACACGAAGGTTTGGTGCGCTTGCACTACTGAGACGTGCGATCACCCGAACCATTCGGGTGCTCAACCGAAACAGCAGCAACCGAAGTGGTGGGG
>CAKNYM010024900.1:0-18629 GCA_932195095.1 Andricus curvator
ATCAAGTTTTTAAAAAAATGGGACATTCCCAAAAATTGCACTTCCATCGTCTGAGCTGAATTAATTCATTATTACACTTTTAAAATAAATTTACAAGTTTTCCTCGTAATTGTTCATGAATTGTTTTCACAAAAGCTGAAGTGCTGTATTTACACCAGGGACCAAAAAATCGGATTTCACAATATTTTGAGGAGGGTTGCTTAGGATGTTCTGATCACTTAAAATACTTTTTCCTTCTTTATTATCTGTTGTTTTTAATTAGTTCGTCAACTTTCCAAACGAAGGAATCTAGTAATGAAAATATGAGAATACATTTTCTAATTTTATTTATTTTTTTATCATGGAGTAAGTTACTGCTTGTACCAATAAATATTTGTTTTAAAAGAAAATTTCGTACAATGGCGGGAGGAAAGATAAAAAATAATAATAAATTAAAACCTCAATTTACCCATCAGCCATTCTGAGTTGCTCGTTTTGAAATTTACCTTAAAATTATTCATTCTTTAAATTGCGTATTTAACTTTAAAAAGCATCGATACTCAGTATAAGGCGTGGCTAGTTATACCGGTTTTTAGGAGGAAAGTCGAAAATGTTCCAAACTGGATTGGCGGAGCTGGAAAAGGGAAGGGGGACCTGTCCGACCCGCAGGCGCTATTCGTCGGAAATTCTTGACGAATTGACACTGGGTAGTATAAAAGCAGATGGAATGATACGATACTCAAACATTATTCTGCAGTCAGTAGTACCCAACGAACAGAAGAAACCAGTAGTAAGTATTTTCTGTATATGTATATGGGCAATTGTCCAATGCCTTAAGATTTTCGTCGAAGAGATTCTGAAAAAAACGACACGTATGATCTTTATGTTGCTTCCTTGGATGACCAAAATTATATTCCTATTCTTGTACTACCGTTTACTTGTCTCAATCCAAACTTTTTTTATTCGTATAGAAATAAAGAAATTACAACAATTTCTCCGCAATAATGTTTAAATTTTTGTTTTTTTTTAATATACATATATTTGCATTCATGTATGAAAAAGTGTGCAAGGTATTGAAGATAATCATCTAGTGAATAATTTCATATAATTATCACAAATGAAAGTTACTTTTAAAAGAAGTTAAGAACTAAATATTATATAATAAACATTTTTACTAAAATTTTCATAAACATTTTTATGCAAATTCAACACAATCCTCTGATAAAATTTTCTTGAGAAGAAATGTCTTTAGTTCATATCCAAGGTAGGCCGGAATTCGGCAGATGGGCACATAATAACTCCTACACTGTAAAAAAAATTTCTGGTAATTTTACTACTTTCAGAGTAGGTCCGATTATTACCTACTCCCAAAGTAACGTTTTCACTGACATTAACGAATATCCACTTTTAATATGGAATTCAACTTTTAAGTTATGTAAGTTTCCAGACAGATTCTGTAAAATTACAATGCATTATGAATTTGTAGGTGATGGTATTCTAACCAAAAATATTCGATTTTTTATTCAACAGGGCAAGTTTAGCATCTACATGAGAAATGTAATTATTTCATATTAAAAGAAAGGGAAAAATTCCCCTCTTCAAACGATTATTATTTATTGAACTTAATATATCCTTTTATTGTATATTTATACTATATTTTTTATCAATTTTGTAAATAAAATTTTCCATAAATCATACCGTTCTGAAACACTCTTTTACAAATAATTTTAATTTTACCATTTTTTTTATTACTCTCCGCAACTTTGAAACTTTAAAATTACTTGTACTTATACTACGTTAAGAGCTGTGCAAGTACGCCTCGTTATCAATTATCAAATTTCAAGACGTGAGATTACGTTGGAAAAAGGAATTTTTAATAGTTTCTGTACTTTTACCAGCGTCAAAGAAATCAACACTCTGAAAGTAGGTCCATTTATTACCTACTCTGAAAGTCACAGATTCACAAGCAGAAACTCTACTTCTACAACGCCTTGCTATAGTGTCAGTCTAAAAGTGGTAAAGTTACAAGATTGGTTGGAACTTCTAACATGCAAGTGGTATTCATCCCATAATCAGAGTAGTAAAATTGCACCAATTTTTTGTTGGTAATTTTACCATTCTAAGTGGTAGAATTTTTTTATTTTTTACAGTGTATCTAATACAACGCTGCTGAAGGCTGGTAACCTTCTCAGCATAAATCACCAACCAATTGAGACTCTCGGTTTCCTTTCTCTGCCACCCCCTCCCCCACCCCAATAACAGAAGTTTTTGTGGGACTGACGTTACAACTAGACTCTCCACCGTACGACGAATAATCACTTAACTTGGACATGATTTCGGCTCGCAAAACAAGTTTTGCGCCTAAAGGTGATAGTTAGGTGTACAATCTAAGCATGAATAATACAAACAATAAAATAGCCTCGGAATGGACTGAAACTTTGATTGACGAAATGCATACACACGTATGTGTAACAATAATATAACAATAATAACAACGTAAAGTTCGAGTTTCAGGCGATGAATGGAGACTGGGTGTTTGGAATGCTAGAGGAGTGAATGATCCTAAAGTAAGAGAACTATGAGAAACTATGCATGCAAGGAAACTAGATATTTTATGTGTACCTGAGACGAAGAAAAAGGGGTGCGAAAGTAGAAACATAGAAAATGGGGTGTTGAAAGGCGGTTTTTAAATATGGTCAGGAGTAAACAGTGAATCACATGGTAGTCAGGGGGTCGGTTTAATTATGAATGAAAAAGCAAGACAACATCTCAAAGATCATGGTTTTGTATCTCCCAGGTTGTTGTGGGCTAGAATAAAGGTAAGAATCAGAAGATTATTTATCACAGCGTGCTACGCCCCAGTTGATAGTGACCCGAGAGAAGCCAATGACGCCTTCTGGGACACTTTAAATGACACAATAAGTATTTGCGATCAAGGTGAAAGAATAATTCTGCTAGGAGATATGAACGGATGGGTCGGTGTCCAACGTCAGGATACAGATACAGAAAGGGTGCTAGGTAAATTTGGGGATCCATCAAGAAAAAATCATAGCAGGGAAAAATTAGTTAGCTTATGCTTAGAAAAGGGCCTATTTATTACAAATACTTGGTTTAGACATAAAATGATCCACATGTACACCTGGCGTAAAGGAAATAGGCACAGTATAATTGACTTTGTTATTGCGGATGAAAGACTAAGAGAACTAGTTAAAGATACAAGAGTCATGAGGGGTTCCGAATGCAATACTGATTATTACCTCTTAGTCTCCAAAATAAATTTAGGGCCGGGATGGAGAAGGAAGAGAACAAAAAAACAAAACAAACGCGAATAAAGATTGAAAATTTACAGAAACCGGAAGTGCGGATAGACTTTCAAAATAGGTTGAACGAACGTATAGATGAGACAATTTGGGAGGGGTTATTAAATAATAAAGATATAGAGGGCATGTGGACTTTGCTACGGGATATCATCGTTAAAACTGCGACCGAAGTATGTGGTACGGCAGTTGCAGGAAGAAAATCTGGTTATGCATGGTGGAATGATGAAATTGAGGCAGCCCAAAAAGAAAAAAAAGAAGCGCACAACAAAACGCTGAACATGACAGGTCTTAGCGATGAAGAGAGAAAAAGGCTCAAGAATGATTACAGACACAAAAATAGGAAAGTTAAACGACTAGTCAAAGAGAGCAAAGAGAAAATCAGAACAAAAGAAGAGAACAAAATACAAAACTACTTTGAAGGAATAATGAAACTATTATATAAACAGTTGAAGGAAAGTAAAAGTACAGAGTTTGCCAGCATGAGAAACAGCAAAGGTGAAATGCTATATGATATAGACGGGATAGTAGACGCTTTAAAAGACTCTTTTAAAGAACTATTAAGAGGTGAAGTTATAGGACAACAAAACTGCGACATAGAACATAATGCATTAGAAAACACTATTGAAAAAGTCTGTGTCACTGAGGTCAGAGACATAATAAAGATCTTGAAAAACGGTGAGGCTGCTGGTGTAGACAGTATTAGCGCTGAAATGCTTAAATACGGTGGCGAGTACATACCTCACAGGTTGTGCGAATTGATAAATTTATGTATCGAGACGGGAGAAGTCCCAGACGATTGGAGAAAAGCGATTATCGTACCAATATACAAAAGAGAGGGAGACAAAAGCAACTGCAGCAATTACAGAGGTATCAGTCTACTAAGTACCGTAAGTAAAATATACTCAAAAATACTTATTCGTAGGGTAATGGAAATCACAGAAGAAAAGATATGGGAAGTCCAAAGTGGTTTTATGCCAGCAAGATCATGTACAGATCAGATATTTAGCCTAAGACAGATCACAGAAAAAAACTTGAGAGTAGCAAAGAAAGTTTTCTGTGCATTTATTGACCTAGAAAAAGCATTTGACAAGGTAAATAGAAGTAAACTTTGGGAAGTCCTTAAAGAGTACGGAGTAAATGGAGGGCTCCTGCAAGCAATAAAAACAATATATAAAGGTAGTAAAGCGAGTGTAAGGGTAAATCGGAAACTGAGTGACTGGTTCCATATTATGCAAGGCGTGAAACAAGGATGCGTTATGTCCTCGTGGCTATTTATCATATCCATGGATAAGTGTCGAAGAACTGCACTCTTCGAAGAAGAAGGTGTAGATCACCAAACAGTCAAGGTACGTGGGTTAGCTTTCGCAGATGGCAATATTGTTATGGCAGAATCAGTCGAGGACTTGCAAAGAATGTTGAATAAACTTAATACAAGCATGAAGGACATGGGACTCAAAATTAACGTATATAAAACAAAAATCATGGTGTTTGAGGGAAAAAGTGAGAAAACAATGTCCAACATTTTCCTAAATGATGAGAGATTAGAACAAGTTCACAAGTACGTATATCTAGGTAGTCTATTCACTAGTGACGGAAGAATAGATGGGGAGTTAGATAGACGCATAAATAAGGGTAAGCAGGTTATCGGTAGAGCAGGGTCCATTCTCACAAATAAAAACATATCAAAAAAAGCTAAAATGGCGATACATAATTCTATATTTGTACCGACTGTACTGTACGGTAGCGAGACATGGAACTGTCAAGGAAAGGACAGGAGTAAAATTAACGCGATCGGCATGAAACCTCTGCGCATAATATGCGGGAAACACTGATGGATAAAGTCCGAAACGAGACAATCCTCAAAGAATGTGGTGCAAAAGAGACAATAGTTGACATATGGGGAAAAAAATCAGTTAAGATGGTTCGGACATCTTGGAAGGATGAAAGATGAACGACTGACCAAACAAGTGTATAAAGGTAAAGTAACTGGCAGAATGCCCAGAGGTAGACCGCTGAAAGAATGGTTAGAATCTGTAAATGAGACATTAATCCGAAGAGACATAAGAAGCCATAGAAACACAAGAGCCTAAATGAAAAAATGCATGGACGTGAAGGAATCTAGAGTAGTATGCCAGGACAGAAAAGTGTGGCCACAAATAGTTTGTAAACAGAGTGGCAGTAGAATGAATGACGCCTGAAACAAAGACCTTGGAAACTAATGGGCCCAAGTGGGAAACCATACATAACAATTTTGTGAGACTCTTCACTTGGGGTGATCGCTAGAGAGATTGATCAGCAACCTGGGTCGGAGCAGTGTTGCGGAATAAACGTGTCATTTTAATAAATAACACGAGAATTCCAGATGAGAGGAAATCCTTTCACAGTTAAAGGATTGTCGTTTCAAATCCTATCCTTTAACTGTGAAAGGATTTCCTTTGATCTTGAAGTGAAATCTATTGTCCGACAAAAGAAAGAATAATTTGAACGTTAAAAGAAAATTTATTGCATGATATGACGTGCAAAAAATGTACAAAAGCCGAACTTTGGTGAATGTAAATATAAAAATCGATATAAAATCGACGATTTACAAAATCATTTCATAAAGAACGTCTTACGAACGTTTGATTGTTAAAAGCAATAAAGAAAAATTTATACTTTGATTGTCAAAAGCGTAAAAATCAATGAAAAGTGAGGTTATGCGGATCAAAAATTGTTCTTTCAGTACACGTAACTTCCAAAGTTTTTGCGTCGCAATCTGGGATTCCTAATTTTTTGAAGTAATCCATTTTCGACATCATTTCGCTCGTTTTTTCACTCACTTTATCAATTAATAAATAAATCGTGCAGTGAAAAAATTCACTCATGCGCAGGCGCACTTTCTCCGCTAGCCAACAAATGAAATCCTTTAATAGTTAAAGGAATTCTTTTCAAAGTCAAAAGAAATCGTTTATCAGTAAAACTACTTTCGTTTTGCATTTAACGGATAAGTCTTTGAACAGTGAAACGATTCTATTGACGGACAAAAGAAATCTGCTTAATTTCAAAGGATGCATTCTGAAAGGAACGTAATTTAACATGTTAATAGACTTTTTCTTAGAGTGTATATACCTATTTAACCCCTACATAACTACTCTATACCTCTATACCCATATACACACTACTATTTTCCAACCGAGCCAGTCACGCCTACCCCGAAAGGGAAATGGCTTAATAGTATAATGATTATAATAATAATAATAATAACAGTAGCCAAAACCGTGCTGTAAATATAGAGTTGAGCGATATCAGGGTGAACACATCGACTATAAATTCATTTCTTTCTTATATTAAGAATGAACTCTATATTTGCATGTTCCGCATTATGAATTTTGATGTTTTTTTTTACAAAAAGTTTAAAATTATTTCAATGTAAGAAACACTGCTTTCAAATAAATTTCATTTAAAATAATATTACGTTCGTTTAGAATGAAAGTCATATTGATTAATTTTCTCTTCATTTCTTATTGTTGCAGGTTATGACCACGCCATTTTTTTCTGGAAAAGATGTTACTATCAAAATCATTGGACACTTTAACTCTACCCAATCGAAAAAGCCAGATAAGTTCGCGTTAAGATCTTCTCAAACCAATCACTGTAGTAGTAGTAGTAGTATACCATTAAGCCATTTCCCTTTCAGGGTGGGCGTGACACTACCCGATTCGGGTAGTGTTTCTAGGTGGATAGTTTCTTGTAGTTATAAATAACTACAAGTGTGGGCTCACCGCACCCACGATAACTTCGAAAAATGTGGAATTTAATCCAATTCTGCATAAGACGAGCAATATCTTCAATGCATCGCTCCATAATAAAATAATATAATATTTGAAAATGTAGAAAAAAAATAAAATATACAGATTGGCCTGAATTTTCTTGTCATATACTTACTCAAGCATATCCTGTATACCAACTAAATTTTTTGTTGGTAATTATTGTGATTGAAAGAAATGGTTCTTAAGTCATTATACCTAATAGTGTGCTGAAAGATAGAAATTCTCGTTTCGATCGAGTCAAATCAAGTTTTCTAAACCTCGATTGTTTACAGTAGAGTTCCAGAACAAGTTTACTCGGAATTCGAAAATACTTAAAATTTTTCAAGTGCTTTCAGAACTATCGCAAACCCGCACCCCCGGGTAAAAATATTTTGTTCTTCATTCTGTCCTGGGTGAAGACTAATCCAAGACAATGTCATGTTCGACTTCGACCTCCGAGGGTCATCACTAATCCGCTTTAAATTTGACAGAATGTTTATATTATTTGTCTTTATGGTATTCATTTTTTATGTAATAATAAGTTTCTTTCTTTGTACATTTCCTCCTATATCCAACAGTTCACTAGATACTTGTAGAAAATTACAGTTTTAATCGTTTTATAGAAAATTTTATATGTCTGTTGTTGTTGAGGCCAAAAGGTTCCGAATACTTAATTTAAAAATCAGTTATTACAAAATTACAAGTTTTATCGATTGTATAATTTTTAATCCTTATCAGATGTCAACTGTTTAGTCACAAATGATTTGGAAATGGCAGGCCCTGTCAATAGTAATAATACGAAGAGATAAATGTGTCTCAGAGATAAATTTTCAACTAAAATGATGAATCTTCAATGAAAAGAATGAATTTTTAACAAAAGAGTTACACTTTTAACGAAGGAGTTAAATTTTCATCTGAAAAGTTTGAATTCTCAACGAAAAATTTAATATAATTGAAATTTCAACCAAAAAAGTTTTTAATTTTAAATAAAAAACAGTTAAATTCAACCAAAAAAGACAAATTTTCAAGAAGAGTTGAGTTTTCAATTAAAAAATACTTTTCAGTCAACAGAGAAAACAAATTTAAAACAAACTGTTAAATTTTCAAGGAAAAATATGAATTTTCAGCCAAGAAAATTAATTTTCAGCCAAAAAGGACGCTCGCAAGTTTGAGCGCGCCTAGGGCGCGCGACTGTTGGATCTCGCGCTTCGCGCTCGATCATATATTTATCTCGCGCTTCGCGCTCGATTATGTATTCACCTCGCGCTACGCGCTCGGACGTATTTACATCGCGCTTTACGCTCGGCTCCTCTAGATTTTTGAACTTCGTGTTCGACTTCGATGAAAAGAAAAAGTTTGTTTGCAAATATTATAAAATTATCAAAACCTCTACATATTAACTGATTGTTAAATTTGTTTTTATTTTAGACTGAAAAGGAACTTTATTTACTCAAGGTTCTATCGACCTTAAGGAACACATTTTCATCCAGACACTCGCGCTTCGCGCTCGATATTTGATTTGAAAATCATTTGAACCTTGCGTTTCACGCTCGGTTCTGTGCACCGTATGATAGAAACAAAAAAGTTTGAGCGCACTTACGGCGTGCGATTTGGTCATCGCGCTTCGCGCTCCGAAATACACTGATCGCGCACTTTGCGCTTCGTGTTATATGTTCTTCATATACAAATTACTAAATTTGTATTTGATTTCAAATGAAAAGTAATGATATAACTTAGGCGACAAATTTTATTAGTTAACATTTTATTTTAGCTTGTGCCGTTTATCAAAAAAGTTAATTTTTTTCATTTTGAATATATTCTTACAACAAAAATTGATTACAGGTTTGTAAGTCTTTTTTGAATGCACAATTTTTGTTCATTTATCTGTTTTCGTACCTTGCATTGTTTTCAAAAATTTGATTTTTTTTACTAATGTTATTTTCACGAATAAAACAAAAACTACGCATCCTATCAAAACATGATTCACAACAAATTTGTACCTCTTCCTTATATGAACAAATTTTGTTTTGGTCATTTTTTTCGTAGCTGGTGTTATTCGTCTAAAAATTTGATTTTTCTATTTTCAATGCTGTTTTTTACAAATAAAACAAAAACTACGCGTCATATCAAAAAGTGATTAATAAGAAATTTGTAGATCTTTTTTAGGTGCACAATTTTGGTGAGATGATCTTTTCTCGTATCTTGCATAGTTTGACAGCAAAATGGAATTTTTGATTTTTCATTATTTTTTTGTGCGATCAAAATTTGAATTTTTTATTTTTCAAAAAATTCAAAAAGTTGTTATGAAAATATTATAGGGTGTTCAAGAAGCAATGTTTTTCTCCTCTTGACTTTTTTTCATATCGTGCGTTTTTCGGCTTAAAATGTTCATTTTCGTTTGTTTTTGGGAATTTTGAAAATTCTATAACTCCAGTAATTTTTTTTTATCACGAAAAGTTCATAAGAATATTTTGTTCTTCATTTTGCGTACTACTAATAACCGTACATATAATTTTCAAATCTTCAAAAAAAGTGGTCTCAAACATTTTCAAAATGTGCTCACTTTTTGAATTTTCATCCAAAATAGCTGGTTAACGAACTCGTTATCTCTTTTTAGGCCATAAAAAAGCGTGCCAAAGCTCAATCAAATCTGATCATTTTTTCGAAAGTTATCGTGGCTACAGACAGACAGACAGACTACAGACAGACAGACACCTTGGTAAAAATCGTTTTTTCTAGCTCAGGGGGTCTCAAAACGTGGAGATTTGATGAAAACCGACTATGTCAAATTTTACATAAAACCAATACCTTCTCATTAGAATGAGAATGTAATAACGAAAAAAGTACTTAGCCTAATATTTCATTTACACACATTTCGTTTTACTAAGCTCGTGATATCATGTGATATACAAAACGAAATAATATGCTCCTTGCGCAGATTTATTCGCTAATCCCTACGGAACAGCTTTCTAACTGGAAGTTCTCTGAGAATCAACGATTTGTACCTTTTTTTTAAAGGCAGACCCAGAAACCTATTCCCTGAGAACGGCATTAAAATCCGAACCCAAAAGAAAAAATATCAGGGTCTATGGCTTAATGTCTCTGTTTATTAAAATTTTTAATTGAAGGGACAGATCGAAGAATGGGACGTGCGCGTGATGGCTTGAAAGTGCCCCTGATCGTTATGCAATCTCCCGACAATCTCGCTTGTCCCGTTCGCCTGTGTTTACATTGAAAAAAAAGTTTTTTAAGAAGAAAATTAGAAACACAATATCGTCAAGTGAATCTGTGCAAAAATTCTATTCTTGAACAAAAAGACTCAGAAACATTATGCAACCAAAAATCAGTTATTTTGAAAAAACATATTCGAAAAGCTCAATATATGAAAAAGAATTGCATAGACAGCCTCGTAGACAGCTGGCTAGTCCGAATCTAGACCGTCTACTTAAGACGGTCTGACAGGGTGCTGGCCTTGGCCCTCTCAGACGGACTCGATTGAAAAATTTTCAAAGTGTCGTCGAAACGGTCTGGCTTGGCCCCTCTCAGACGGTCTGGATTGGAAATATCTAAGTGCTGTCGTGACGGTCTGGTGTGATCCTCAGCAGACGGACATGATTGGAAAAAGTTCGAAGTAAAGTGTGCAGGATCGTTTTCTGTTGACGTCATTGACAACGTATCTAAGTTTGTATACACATTGTTTTTCGGTAATTGTCGAGGAATATAATATACAGTTATCAGATAAGGTAAATTGATTTTTTGTCAAACTGCAACCTAACCTACAAAAGACCAGAGCGGCAGATATATAGCTATGTGTTTACATCGTACTGAATTTATTTCTAGCAAGATTTTCAACAAGTTTTGAGATGGACAATGCTGAGTTGAGAAAACGACGGGCTCGATTTGCAATTGGATTAAGAGTGCGAAAGCATCGTGCTCTCAAACGAGCCCGGATGGACAAGGAAGGATGGACAAGGAAGAGTGTACTCGAATAAGAGAACTAAAATGAACCAAATTCTTATTATATTTTTTTGTACACTTTTTTCGGCAATATATTATAATTAGAGACTATTTCTGTCATTCTCATACTTTCTTCCCTCCTCTCTTTCTATGGTCTAATCTAGACCATCGCGTGGTAAACGCATTGCACGTCTGGCCAGCGGCTGATTAGCTGGTCTAGTCTGGACGGGCTGATCAGCGGCTGTTAGCGCCGTCTAATCTAGACCATCTCATGGTTAGGGCGTTACACTTCTGGCCAGCGGCGCTATTAGACCGTCTGTCCAGCGTCTGAACAGACACAAGATGGTCTGTCCAGCGCGCTGGACGCGCTGGGAAGCGGCTAACATTCTAAGTAATTTAAAAGTAGATAAAAACATATGTACTTCAAGATAAAATGCAACTATCGCATCTTGACAATTCACCGGTAGAAAATTGCAGATAGAAATAGAAAAAATAGGAATCAAATATTTGAAACTTAATTCAAAATTTTTAAGAATTAAATATATAAATTGTAAAAATGTATTCATATTAATTTTATCGGCTCATAAAGAAACGAATTTAGAAAGTCTTGCCAATTATTATAGTTACAGATTCTTCTGAATTATAGGAAATTTTCATGCGTTTAAAATACTTATAACAAGAAATTGGAAAAACTTTAGCATTTGAAAGGTTCAGGGTATTGCCCTATTATGTTTATGCAAGCTTTTACATTGTTATTCGCAGATGAATTTTACATTTTCAACATGAAATACTATAATTTCCTAATCGCCAAAAAAATTTTCTAATAATTTATATTTTCTGAAATTTTTTCTATAAACATGATTTTCGCTCGCATACAAAATACAAATTCCTAAAAATTGACAAAACTATAGCATTTAGGAATATTATTCAGATTATGACAAAAGAATAACATTAAAATTTTTTCAAATTCTGCAAAGAAAAAATATTAAATCTATTATTAGAAATGCAAATGTATAGGATCTCCTATTTTAAATCTTGAATAATTCAATTATCCATATGTGTATTTTCGATTTTTTCACGCTTATCGATGTTTCCAAAAATGGTCAGACTTGAAAAATGTCTTGAGTGACCAATCGTTATACCGATTACCCTAGACTGCCCATTTTAATATTTTTTATTGCAGAATTTGCAGATTGCGCAACTCTGGGATGTTTAGGTTTTATAGTTTTTGAATACATTGGTAAAATTAGATTTTTGGAAAAAAAACCAAAGTTGGCAATTTTTTTTGAGACTTTGTAAAAATCAAGAATTTCAAGCTTCGTTCATCGAGTGCATTTCAAGCAACGGAAAACTTCCAGTGACTAAGTTTTATTTTTTTTAATTAATTGAATGTTTATAGTCGCATCAACTGCCAGGGTCATTAGCGACCGTACTATAGGGTTAATTATTAACTGTAGGGTATATGTGGGGTAGTATACCAAGGGACAGAAGCAAAGCTTTCTGAAATACATATCCAGCATCGCTTCCTGCTTCGGGAATCGAACCCGCGCTATTGTGGCTGCCAAGGCTGTAGTGTTGGAACATAAGACAAGCACGATACTATCTGAGCCACGATGATTCCCTAGTGACAAAGTCGTTGATTGAGGTTCAACGAAGTTTTATGTGAGTTTTAGCGCAATCTGGTCAATGGTTAAAAAGCTATAAATGTTTTAATTTGCAAGCGGCCACCTTGACACTGCCCTATGCGCGTGCCTCCTCAGCTACAAACGTGTTGCAGCGGATGTAAAGGTCAATTTGGATACCAAAACAAAAATAATAACAACCGTTCGTAGTTTTCTTCTAAAATATACTATAAATAAAGCAAAGAACCAGTAAATGGATCATTTTTAAGAATATCTGCAAAAGTATTATTTGTGAGACAGGTTTATTTTAGTTAAAACCCTATTAATTTAAGAAAGAATCTTAAAATGAATCGAGGTAGAAAAAGAAATAGGCATGATCGTGCAGTACGTAGGTAACATTCAGCATGCAGAAATAGTGTAACGCAGTTTCTTTTCGTATCCATGTTTAGGGGGCCCTAGATAATGAAAAAAATGCAGGGTGCCAGCTTCTGATAGTGTGCGTTTACCTGGGGGTAGACGGTGAGCGCACGGAACGGCGGAATCTCTTACGAATTAATCAGTCAATTTGCATCTTTCTACGAAAATTGAATGCAAATTTTTTTATTTATGTTGAATTAAACATATTTTAACCAATCTTAGTGGAAAACACCGTAAAAAAACTCATATCATCCCTTTACAACAACCCAGAAGTAATAATTATCCCCAGAGCGGCACGTGTGCAATGCGCGTTTTGTGAAGATTTGGACTCACGATTAGAATTTCAAAAACGCAGCTGTGGAAAATGGGAAAGAAACATATATTTCTTGAAATATTAGATGTATATAAATATTGTTAACCCTTTCAATGGGGTGAAATACAGTGCAACAGTGAAATATGCACACAGTTTGGTGTACCTGAAGTTCCGAACGTTCAAAAGAACGAAACGAAAAAAAAAATATATTTTGTTCTGCAATTAGCCTAGTTGAATTAGTTTAGAAAGGCGTAAAAGTAACTATTCTAAAGAAAAAATACAACGATAATTAATTTTCAGAGGGAAAAACACCCTCAAATGTTAATGGTGATAGGGCCAACACACACTGTACAGAAAGGCCGCCTTTATACACTTTTTTCGAATTAAAAATAGTGTTAAAATACCTTGTCATAAAACAAGTTTTTTCAGTGGGAAAAGTATCACCGGCAAAGATATTTAAAAGATGATTTTGTGATTTTGAAAAACTAAGGGTGGTTTTAAACATCTTTTCCGGTGATACTTTTCCCACTGAGAAAACTTGTTTTATAACAAGGTATTTTAACACTATTTTTAATTCGAAAAAAAGAGTATAAAGGCGGTCATTTTGATGATTTTGTGATTACGAAAAACTAAGAGTAGTTTTAGATATCATTCCGGTGATACTTATCCCACTGAAGAAACTTGTTTTATGACAAAGTAATTGAACACTATGTTTAATTCGAGAAAAAAGTGTATAAAAACGGTCATTCTACACATTGTGTGTTCGCCCTATCTGCATTAACATTTGCGGGTGTTTTACACTTAAAAAATTTTTTATCGTTAGATTTTTTTGTATAATACTCACTTTTATGCCTTCCTGCACTAATTCGGCTAGGCATATTGAGAAAATAATTTGTTTTTTTTTCTATTTCTTTCATTTGAACGTTCGGAACTTCAGGCACATGGTTACGCAAGATTGTTGGGGGTCGCCAAAGAAAGTTTGTGGAGGCCCCTAACAAGGATCCTTTTTTCAATTCTAATCAATATCAGGGGCTATCTTTGGGGCCCGAATAGGGCTATTTGCCAAATAAATGCCGTTCTTGTACTGTACATTCACAAAATAATTCCGATATAGCGTGACAAATTTTTTTAAATCATTTCGAAACAAAATTATAATGATATAGGAGATAGGTTGTGAGAAATAACACCTAATTTAAAATAAAATAAAAAAGTGAGTATTATTTAAGAGGAATGTATGAAATTTGTAATCATAAAGTCTATAAAGTTATTTGAAATATTACATTTATTTGTTTTTTAGTATTATAATTTTCCAACAGATGAAATCTCCTCTGGAATTTTCAAACGAATTTGACGTACATTTTTTGTTACAGCTTCAAACAATTGCACCATGCAAACAAAAAAATTACACAATAATGCTGAAAAGTTAATACGATTATATATAAATTAACCTTCAAGATGATTATAAGAACATTGTAAGCAGCTTATTATTTTCAGATTTTATTTAAAATTCAAGAAAACTTTGAAATTCGCACTATTTATGTGACACCTCCTCAAAAAATTGACGAAATGACTTCAATCCTGGATTTATTTCATAAAGAATTTATATAGCTTAACTTAAAGAAGAATAAACAAATTTCAACATCAAGTTAATAAAATTAGCAGGCCACAAGTGAACGTCGAAAGATATGGTGCCCAAAAACATGTATAATAATTTATTTCTTTTAAATTATTTCCAATTTTGTGCATGCTCACTTTCTTCAGTGTGTGAAAAACTGCTTCTACCTGTACATAGGCGTTAGATTTGGATTATATTTGAGAAAAATTTATCTCATTTTGAAGATTTTACTCAGTTTTCCCTACGTGAGAGTAATAAATATTAACAGATTTCAATTTTTTTCAAAACATTCACTGTTAAAAAAATCTGGTCGAAATTTAATATACATGTGAGTAAAGTCATTTGCACATACCGTACATTAATTTTAATATACCATCATGTTGTAAAATTAATATACATGTATATTAAAGTCGGTAAAACAGAGTGCGTGAAAACAACAAGTTCTTTGATTCCTTCAGATCCTGTCAAATATTAAAAAATAAAGGAATAACCTTGAATTCGTCGACTTAATTCCTACTTACAATTAAAGTGCAACGTACGGGTGGAATTCTTTCTAAAATTCGCTGTGAATGTTAGAATTTTAACGTGAGTACAGGTGCTTGAAGGTTAGGTTTCTCAATTATTTGTTTAATTGAACTTTTCTCTTAAAACCCAGTGTAATTTATACTTATCTAGGAGAAAATATTATGTTTGATTATTTATAATTGAAAATTGCTGCCAAAATTGTTTTTAATTTGTGTAAAGTGCAAATATCTGACTTTCCTGATAAATGATCAATATGCGGTATATGAAATTTAATAAAATAGTCTCTTAATAGCGATTTGGTATACCTAGATTTTAGATTTAATATACAAATGTAGATTAAATGTATATTAAAATTGCAAACATTTTTAACAGTGTTTTTCTCTTCAAATGTCACTGATTATCGGGTTAGAATATTTAGATTTCGAAACTTCGTGCCAAAGGAATCATCCTAACTGAGCTTACCTGTGATTACTGGATTAATTTACGGTTTTAATGTGAATTCATACATGTACATACGTGTATTTATGTATATTTGTGTACTTATTAAAGATATTTTGAATTGTACATTTTATATATGGGACTGAAAACTGTTTCAAATCAGGCAGATTCTATTTTCTATATTTTCAAAAAACGAGAAAGTATTTGTTTAGCTCCATTTATAATATTTTAAAATATGTTAATGCCGCTCTGGGAATAATTAATACTTCAGGGTTGTTGTAAAGGGATGATATGAGTTTTTTACGGAGTTTTTCACTAAGATTGGTTAAAATATGTGTAATTAAACATGAATAAAGAAAAATACATTTAATTTTAGTAGAAAGATGCAAATTAACTGATTAATTCGTAAGAGATACCGCCGTTCCGTGCGCTCACCCCCTACCCCCATCCCCAGGTAAACGCACACTATCAGAAGCTGGCACCCTGCATTTTTTCATTATCTAGGACCGCCTGAACATGAATCCGAAACAACACTGAGCTACACTATTTATGCATGCTCAATGTTATCTACGTCCTCGTCTTATGGCCTAAAAATAGAAAAAAAATGTTCCAAAAATCAGGTGCGATTGAAAGCTGTTAATAAAAAAATTTTAATAATCTTTTATCATAAATTCAATATTTTCGGACTATTTTTTTCTTGATTTCTTAGTTACTTTTTTATTGAATTATTTATAGGTTCTCAAGTTATTTTTTATATTTTTCAAAGAACAAGTTGATGGCATCATTTGTTATTACTTTAGGGAAAAGAATACATTACTAAGTCCAAAACTAAGAAAGACGGTGTTAAAGATATTATAATCCCACAGAGATCTTTCAAACCTATTCAACCCTGCTGTGGAGACAAATTTCACAAAAAAATTTCAAATCTTCAACAAGAAAAAGTACATAAAAACTGCTGGGATCTTGGGAACTATAATGAACAAAATTTAGTTCTGAGTGGAATGTTAAAATGCAAGGATCCTGTCGAAACGAATGCAGGTGAAAAACTAGGGCGGTTAAATTCATTGGATTTATTTATTGCCTACTGTAGAAGAAAATGTTTCAGTTTGCAAGAAATTTGTTTGTGCTTTTCTATATTTGGGCCAAGAGTTGAAAATTTTCAATAAATATCTTAAATAAGCAGCCTTTAAAAAAATTGGGAGGTGGACGACGCGAAAGTCTTGTCCAATTAACGGAAGGTTTTGAAAATAATGATTACAGAGAATTGTGAATCAATCCCACATCGCAGTTCGCATTACAAACGAAATGCCAGTAATCTGAAATATTTTGAAAATCCTTCATGAAATCTTACAGAACTGTACGAATTGTTTGGAGAGTATTATTCAGAAAAACAGGGACTACATTCACGTTATGTAAAACTGTGTATTGTAATTATTTTAACTATCATGTTGGCTTCACTTTTAAATTATTTGAACTGAAAATAAGTACATAAATCCAGATAAGAAACGATGAGAATTTTAGGTAATTTGCAAGTAGATAAACACATATGTACTTCAAGGAAAAATGCAACTGTTGCAACTTGACAACTCAGCAGTATAAAATAAAAAAAAATAGAAATGGAAAAAATAGAAATGAAATATTCAAGACTTAATTCAGAATTTTTAGGAATATAAAATTTTTATTGTTACACATTCAACAAAAAAAATAAAAGGATCAGATACATATAAGCAGTTTACTCAAAAATATTTTCATTGAAGATTTTTCATATTTGTATCATTTTATCTGAAATTGGGTGTACCAGTGTCACTTCCAATAAAGCCTGAACGCTTACCCTTGATGCTTTTTGATTATTTTATAGAATCTTTCTTTCTATTTCGGAAAGACAAATGTATTTTTCATTTCGTTCAATAAAATTTTAACACCCTTAAATTAAATTAATGATTTTTTTTATCTTATTCTTGAATAAGAAAGTGTTACAAGTTTCTTTATAAAATATACAGGCCTGCATATTTTCATTTATTTTGAGTGTGAGTAAGCTCTTTTGATGGATCTTTGTCCAATGTTTACATGGATCTGAGATCAAAAGTTATTTATCGTTTCAAGTTTTTGAAAAAATTGGATATCCTCAAAAATCGCACTTCCATTGTCTGAACTGAATTAATTAATTATTACTCTTTTAAAATAAATATATTTACAAGCTTTCCTCGTAATTGTTCATCAAATGTTTTCATAAAAGTTAAAGTGTTGTATTTACACCAGAGGCCAAAAAATCCGAAGGCAAACATTTTTAGGAGGGTTGCTTAGGATTATTTGATCGTTTAGAAATTTCCATTAAAATTATCCATACCCATTTTTCAAATTGTATATTTCACTTTAAAAAAAAATCGATACTCTGTATAAGGCGTGGCTAGTTATACACGGTTATACTGGTTTTTAGGAAGAAAATCGAAAATGTTCCAAACTTGATTGGCGGAGCTGGAAAAGGGAAGGGGAACCTGTCCGACGCGCAGGCGCTATTCGTTGGGAATTCTTGACGAATGAACACTGAGTAGTATAAAAGCAGATGGAATGATATGATACTCAAACATTATTCTGTAGAGTGTAGTCAACACTGTTAAAAAAATCTGGTCGAAATTTAATATACATGTGAGTAAA